>JANIHZ010000208.1:19588480-19612133 GCA_027478365.1 Erythroxylum rufum | reverse complement strand
AAACTATTTTCAAAATTAATTAAAACTTCTTTTAATTTAATTAAGAAAGTTATTTATTGATTTATTCATATATTAATTTCTTAATTAATTAATTTTTTATAAATTAGAAAAATATTTCAAAAATTAAGAAAGCTCAATTTTCTTAATTAATAAATGAAAAAATTTTAAAATTTAATCAAGAGAGATATCTTTTATAAGAAATCAATAAATTTATTATTCATAAATAAAGAAACAATTTCTAAATAAATAGAATAATGATTCTCTAAACAAATAAAATTATAAATTTAATGGTTGGTTGCTCCCAAATCTGTAATCCACAAAGGATGTGATTCATTTAATAAAATAGAACAAGAGACATTCACAGAATAAATGTTTGTACAATAAGATTGTACCTTTTGGGCTTGCCACAATCACAAGCAACCCTTATTGCCATAATTAAGGTACTTGATTTTTTCATATTCTACTTGAAAGGATGTCTTCCTTTACATGCTAGTTCATCTTTCCTTCTTTAATTCTTGGGTATATAGTAGGTATGCTTTTGACCTTTTTTCCATTTTGATTCACCATGATGGTAACGTTTTCAGTTCACAACTTTATATAAGCTAGAACCAACTGCATATACCTCTGAGGACACCTTTAAGGCTTCAAGACGTTCTTCTTCTAATATTAGATGCCTAGTAGCATCTTCCATCATCTTGAATCTTGATACTCTCATTATGAGTTAAATACATCTTCATATGCTTCTAACTTTAAGGTAATGACCATATATCAGCTTGTAAGTATTATTTATATGATAATTCATAACCAACATCATGTAACTCACTTATTATTTTTGACATATGCCTCAAATGATTTTGCATTGTGCGATCCAATCATTTCTTATAAGTGTCAAACTTAATAGTGAATGACCTTACTTTGGTCACTAAGGTGCCTTCAAACTTACAGCTAAAGTGAACGATATGTCCTTAGTAGTGTCATATATGTGGAACTTGTGTATGATATCATTATCCATGCTGCTCAGTAATATAATGCAATCTAATGAGTTCTTTTTCTTCAAAGTTTCATAAGCATCACAGTCCCTTTTATATTGGGCCTTATTTCCTTCCTCAGGAAAATTCATGTTTACATTTAATGGCTTGAGAGCCTCTTGTTATTCCAATACATAGTGGATTTTCATGTTTCAAATCTCATAATAGTCATAAATTAATTTTTTATCCGTGTTGAGTTCAACAACATTATTTTTTAATCCAATAGCCATAATGAAACACAAAATCTCTACAGAAAGAAATAGTATCCTTGTACGTTGTTGTCATGTTGTTCATATATATACTGAATAATGAGATTTTAGTTGTCTATGAAATTAAAAGAGTACAAATGTTCTTTATCATCATTCATATGTCAATTAAATAACAATTATCATAATCAAGAAGATATTAAAACATAAGCATTTACATATCACATATTTTGATAAAACTAAATAATATATCAAACTTCACATAATAATGAACATAATTTATGTGGTTCATTATACCTTAGTTTGATAAATAACAGTGAATCCTAGATGGATTTGACTTGTATTCTACAAGATAAAGGACTTCTTGAAGAAACTTGTTTCCTTCTCGTAGAATTATCCCTTTTTGTATATCTATATGTTTTAGAAGATTAACATCAACATTATCTATAAAAATAACATTATCAATTGATCATTATTTATTTTTATAGATAATGTTAGTAACTGTGTTTTTAAAATTAATGATAACGAAAGGTCACATCTATTAAATTTATCAGGCGTGTCCTTTTTTATTATACCTACCTATCCTCTTGATTCATCTAGGAAAAATTGAGTCCTTTGGCTTAATCATTCATCTCACATTTTCATTAAGAAAAATAGACAATAAAGCTATTCACTTTCTCCAACTCTCATTAAGGCTTAGGGAAACTTTCTTTGGTTTAAGTATTTTGTACTAAAGCAAGCTTTTGTGCGAGATGGTAGTCTCACCATCCATTGAAGTGCTACTCTTAAGTGCCAACCAAAAAAACAAAAAAAAGATACTTTGCCGATAGGCTTTTTTTAAAAAAATTTAAATAAACATAGTGATGCGACGTATTCAACTTGGAACAATCATATAACAATTATGATATTTCCTTCTCAAATTTAATTCTAAAGATGGGATGAAAAAGGCTCTTAAACTTGGATAATGGAACATTGAGGGCAAATCCCTATTTTGTAGTCAATGGAGTCACGGTTTGAAACTTGATAAGGGAGATTTCAAAGTGGTTTTACCGTAAGTATATAACATCTCATTTAAACATTGGAGCATAAACAATTTGAACTGTCTCGCTAATACAATAAAGAAAGTCCATATACATGACGAATCTATTACATCCCTTAAAAGAATTAATTTTGCTTATCTATCTAATGAAACAAACATTAAGGAAGAACTTCTTGAGACAATCAAAGTCATCTGACTAAACTTTGAAGGTAAACTGACTATCTCAACTGTTATTATTAAATATTAATATAATCAACTTTCAAAGGGAATCAAAAGGTTTGGCAAGCAATTGGTAAATTATTTAAAACATGAGAATAAAATGAACTTATGGGGCATAGTCCAATTAGTAACTCTTTTTAAGTGTGGCAAAAGCTTAACAGGATGTTCTCAATCCACCACTAAGAATGAAATTTTATTCTAAGCATGAAATATCTACAAAACATCTTTAATTCATGTGCCTTTAAATACCATATGTTCTGCTCTAATACACCAAGTTTTTAGTATCTCTTTCACATATGATCTCCCTTTGTTTTCTAATTAAAGTGGACACCATCTCAGTCAAAGTGCTCAAGAAAGCCTTGCTTGAGATTGACAGGCTCGTTCCTTATCTAATACTCAAAACAAAAGTTTCATTATTAATCTGTCTGTTAGTTGCTCTACCTCTGATTTTCTATCACTCATTAGTCACAAGGTAGGCTCCCACCTTGATCTCAAAATTAGCCTACAAGGCTTTTATGCAAAAGATTGAGAGCATGGTATGTTTGTTGAATACCAAATTGTTATCACATATCAAAGTCATACTGAACAATTTATATATATATACTGGAAAGCTCGTCTTTTTCTACTAGTTAAAGTCAACAAGCAAATTGATAAAATGCTCATAAAAGGAAGGTTTGACAAGTAAAATCAACTATAAATACTTCTTTAACTCTTAAACATATTATAAAACAAAAAATAGTATCAGAAAACATATCAAAATCAAGATTGACACAGTGAACACAAGCGTTCTTTTGATTTGATAATTAACACGATTACGACCACTTGGTTCCTTCTAAATAAGAAGCATCACAGAGGGATTGCACTCCGACGTTAAAATAAGATTGCGATTAATGGTATGGAACGGAAATGACCGTTAAATAATTGTAGAGGACTCACTCATATAATAGACAACTTGGCAACTTATTTCCCTGACCCTAACAAAGAGGACATGCCACCCTTCGAATAAGTTCACCAATCTTTCCGCTCATAATGCCCTTCGTGAACACAGATTAAAGCAGCCTTAGCATTCACTTGTCTGGTTTAAGAGTGACCTCCAGAAAGTTTGCTTTAATCTTTGGCTTGCGATTAAGGAACGATTTCGAACAAACAGCCTCTCTCACTTGCCGTCTCTGTAACCTTCAGGATCATAACCATGACGGTTTATTTTTAAGTTGCACCTACTCGACTTTCACTTGGCAGGGCACTCTTCACCTCCACAACACGTCCTGGCCCTTCTCCAGTTGGCGCTAGGCTATTATTTGGGCCACCTCTAGCTTCAGTCAATCTCGGGATGATGACACTCTCCTAAAAATATGTCCATCTTGCACTTCCTGTGACATTTGATTGGAACGAAATGAAAGAATCTTCACAGAAACGAGTAAACTTCCTACTGCGTTGCTTAGATCAACCATAAGGTTTGATTGCAAAGGGACTACACAAGTCCTTAAGCCGAAATTTACATGAAATTTACATCTGTAATGTCCTTAGTTTCGGGTTTCAAGAATCTGGAAAGACTAGAAACGTTCAGGAATCTATAAGTCAGCAATTTACATGAACATAAGTACACATATTAGGAAGATGGATATACTAATTAAAATTCAATATTAAAGATTAGTCCGATCCAGCAGCCATTGGACCACCTCCACCAAACGGAACGTGGTAATCACAGCTGAGGTAGGAATGGCCAGGGCAAGAAACGCAACCATCCCTAGAGCCAAGCTTGGCCTAGTGTTCATCAACATCGACTGCAATAGCCCCACTGCCTCGCAAATGTCCGAGCTGTACTTACCACTATAGTACTTCTTCTCCCAACTCATCCACTCTGACGGGTTCTCATCAGAGCTCCTCTCTGCTAACTTAATCTCACGGATCCTCTTTCTAAGTACGATCATGTTTTCGTCGATTACTTTACCGTTGTAGTCACGGGGATCATATGCGTCCCTTCTTGATGCGGAGATAATCTGCAAAGTAGAAGGTTTATTGTTGGGTCTATTCAAAAGCTTTGCAGGATAGGAGTGATGTTGGAGGGCTATAAGTTGTTTCATTGTGATTTGCTTCCCAAATGGAATGTAGTTATCGATGGAGATCGAATTGATGTATGTATGTGTATAAATAGAAATCTAGATATATATTCTGTGAACTTTATCAGGGATTGTATATATAGCTCAGTTTCATAACTTTTGGATGCGTCAATATGTCTTCGCGTTGAGAAATAACGATTAAGGGATGAAACGTGTCATTTTGATGCGACAGATATGAATTGGATACTTTTTTGTGGAAGGAAGACTGCGTCTGTGGAACGGTTGATGTTGGCTAAGTTTGTCCTTCAAAGAAAACAGAAGGTTCCTCAAAGAAGAAGCAAGTTTGTGCGATTCGTTTAACTTTAACGCCCGCCCCAACCTTATTGAATAATTCTAAAATGTCTTTTCAGGAATTAAGATTATGCATAAAACTAATAATAGTAAGCTAGAAGGGCGGTGACATTGAGCTCACTTCATTTACGCGTAGAGATGAAATTTCCAAGATTCTATCCAGGGTCAGCTTTCTAGAGTTCTAAATGTTCTTTTCATGTTATTATAGCACGTGATAGGATTGAAAATCTAGATGGCTCTCTTGGAGGAAATTAAGCTAAGGAGCAAACTCAACTCTTGGTGACCAATTAAGCGTTGGCTGAGAGGAAAGTTTCAACTGTGGACGTACAGGGCATCAAGTTCTCTACTTCACTTGAAAGCCACGTCGTGTGGACATTGGTTAACAGGCGGTGCAAGTTGCAACTTGAGGATATGTATTATGTAGACGTTGGAAAATGAAAGTCTAGTTGCAGATACAGGACGCTTCATGATTCATCAATTTTGGAGGCCAGTCACTTTTAGCTTAAGGAACCTTTACTTTACCCCCATAGTTTTAATCCAATAAAAGAAATGTGTAATCCATTTTATATACCCAACCCAAATGTAAACTCTAAACAAATAAACTTTCATTGCTAACTTAGGTCATAGCTCTTGATATGAGAGGGTATGATGCTTCTGATGTCAGCCATCTGCTCTGATGATAGCGATATATTTTAGCAAGGTAATGTTTACCTATCTTGACGAGATATATATTCTTTACAAAGTACCTATCACATTTTAACGAGATGCTAAGCTGTTACAGCCTTGGATTACAAAGATTAACTCATAGTATCGTCCAATTCTGTAAAAAGCAGCTCATTAGTGGATAAAAGGCATGAGATCCCCCTGTATAGATGTCTCCTTTACTTAGTACCTGTATGAGATGAATCAATGAATAGTGGCAAATTTATAGTGGTATAATCAACGCCCAAATAACTACAAACCTTCCAAGACAAACGGCCCAATTGGGTCATCAATTTGGGGTGATTCAACCAGCTTGTTTGATTCAACTTGTTTGGCTGGAGGAGGATCAAGTTGGTTGAGTTGTTCAATTTGATCAGGGTCCAAAGTTTCAAGATGTAGCTGTGTTTTGCTTTGCTCAAGAGGTATGGGCTCAAGCTGTTGGTATTTTGGCTTGTTTTTCTCAAGGAGAAGGTAGGTGGTGCAATACCAAAACAACAAGATCCTACTTTGAGCTATCACTGTGTCCTGAATGCTAGACCCTCCAAGTGAGAAACGCTCAAGTGCCTGTCAAGTAAACAAGTCAAGAAGGTAAAATATGGCGACTAGGCATTAAAGCATAAAAATTACAAAGCCATAAACTTCACATCTTAGCAAGTTCAACTAGTGCAAGTGCATATTGAACCCATTGGTAGTGGTGTTTCAGAAGACGATCTGTCTTGAAGCTTAACCGATTAAGAGCATGTAAACTCCGGTGACAACATCCAGTTATACATCTTGGATTACTCTTTCACGCACCAGCAGTTATGAAACCAGAACATTAATTTGCGAAAGGAAACATTTCCTTAAAATACCAAAACGGAAAATGTAAAGTACATGGGAAAGGATATGGTAGAGCACGTGAAAAACAAACAGATGAAGTTCCTACTTTCAGAATCATTGGGTATTTATCAAAAGGTGATTTCTAAGTGTCCATTCAGATTTTTATGGCACTAAAGTAAAAGATATCCAAATTCTAGCTCTTCCTAAGAGGTACTCACTTATGGTTTTGACCTCCCCGGAAGCCAATATCAGGAAACTTCTGTAACACACCATTGTTTACTTTCTAGATGAAACTAAGTTCTTAATTCTATCACATTTAGGCAACAAACTGGCTCATTTGGCAGTTTGTGAGGGTCCTTTCAGAGGCCCCAATTTATGTTGCTTAATAAGGGATATACCAGTGCCTCAGTGGGCAGACATTTATTAAAAATCAGAGCATAAACATCAATAAAAAATTTGATTGCTTGAAATATTAAACGCTTAAGAAACATTGCACCTTTGGCCCTTTCGCTGATCTGACCATTCACAAAAACACAAAAATGGCTTTTACGATATATGTAGCAACGACTGTTCACTAGCCTTCTTTTTAATTTTCTCAGCAGAAACAGGGAATTCTATGTATACATATATACAAGCAAAAATAGCTTTTTACCTGTTCCCCAGTTTCAATGTCAAATGAATTCTGATGATCAAACTGAAGACCCTTGAATTCATTGATGCAAAGCCCTTGAAAGGCCCTGAAAGCATATAAACAGAGGTCATACAGAAGGAAAGAAGAGGAACAGAACCGTTGGACCTAGTGCACATTCATAGCTTGGCAGAGTTTTGACTTTCTGAAGTACGAAAAATGAAAGGTATGCAAGGATTCATGCTTTTCCGCATATTCAATTGCCAATTTCCAAGAAACAAAATGAATATATGAGAAAGATTAGAATATAATAATTAATAAGTTACCATCGTATTAGAGAAACACGAGGAATCCATCGGAAGATAATTGGTGTATTGTCTGCATTGACGTAATATCCACCAAATACAATGAAAACTGTCATAAGAGAAGGTCCCACAGCCATTGCTGCTTCAGTGCTTGGAACCATTGCTCCCACGGTCAGACCCATAGCTGATGCTGCAAACGATTCTGCAGTCACAATCCCACAGAATTTTCCAAACCTAGAATAAAGAGTTCCAATCAGTAATTTGTAGGATAAAGATTGTGATAAACAGAAATTAATTTAGTTCTGATACCGCAAACGATTCTGCAGTCACAATCCCACAGAACTTTCTAAACCTAGAATAAAGAGTTCCAACCAGTAATTTGTAAGACAAAGATTGTGATAAACAGAAATTAATTTAGTTGGACTTGTGACACACAGAAATTTGCCTGCCAGACAACTCTAATAGAATTACGAAAAAGGAATTAAACAGAAGGTAAAGAGTCTAATCAGTAAAGGGCACAGCAATAAGATACAAGAATGTTAGCTCCCCTACACTCCACCCAAGATTACAGAGGCATGTTTCTAGGTACATCTAGAAGAGGCCCTCTTGAATGCAAGCACGCCAAAGATGTATGTATCCAGCCAGACCAGGTAATCTTTTAAAAGGAACTTACTGGCCCAAGTCTTACTCTATTTCCAGTCTCAATAGTATCCAATATAACTGCTGTTCATTCGGTTAGTGTCCTTCCAAAAGTTTTGTCAGCTAGCATACATGAAGCAAGTGGAAGAAAATCATTTACCCGAAGAAACCCCAGTTTTGGTAATTGGGTGAGGGACCTATGACAGAAAGTTTTGAAAGACATCCATTGGCAGTCATGCAAATTGTAAATTTGCTTTTCACCATCCTTATCCTCTTTTGTTACATTTTCATGGCTTCTTTCCAGAAACAAAGTAATAAACGCATGCAATTTTTAACCAATTATTTCAATATTCAAGTGACTTTTTATGACAATTTCATTTACTAAAACCATAAATTTGCACTCAACCAATAATATTAATTAAATTTCATAAAGTTGCACACTATACAAGGTATCAGAAGCTAGAAAGGACCAACCTGGATAATGATGGATGAAGACGAGCCATGGGATAGAGTACAGCACCAAACATCAATGGGAAAGCTGCTCCAACAGGAATCTCAGCAATCAATTTAGAAAGCAGATAAGGGCCAAGTGCATAAGAACCCTTTGCACGCTCTCTATCTACTATTGCGCGTTCCTTGGGAAAAACACCCACAGTTTTTGTAAGAGCAGCCATTGCCGTATTTATGGCCGCAACCTGAGAGAAACCAAATACCACAAATGAATTTTAGACCCTTGATTAAGAGACTTTGAATTGAAGTTCACATTAATCATCACATGCTTAAGATTATTCTGAAGTATGATCATCTACTTGGAAATTTATGTTCACAGACATAGTAGCCTACATCTGAGAATATATCAATTTGTCAACCATGCATTCTGAAAGAGTTAAGGGGCAACAGGTAATTAACTCAGAAACATTTTAGAAAAAAACAAACTATCCAAATGTTCTAATCAGTAGTACTAATCAATCCAAATGTTCTATTTGAGATGCATTCAACCACACAACATCACTGTCCACATTAAAAAGTAGGTGCAACTCTCCTTCCGATGAAGGCCATCACACATAATATAAGAAGTTAAAGAAGTAGATAAAGGAGAAAAAGCAAAACAAATGAAAGTCAGAAACCAGTTCTTGGTTCTTTACAGCCATGTTGTGACAAAAACAGATTTCAAAAGGTTCTAAGTGAAGCCGTTTGGCAGAAGGCAGGACTCATTACTACTTATTCATGTCATAAGTGTGCATAAACTTGTGTTTATACAACTTAAAGTGTCTTCAACGTATTTTAAATGATAGGAAATTCAAAAATGTCAACTTTATTCATGTCATAAGCGTGCATAAACTTGTGTTTATACAACCTAAAGTGTCCTCAACATATTTTAAATGATAGGAAATTAAAAATGTCAACTTCCCAAGAATCACAACAATTTCGGATGAGAAGCAAAATAAGAATGCAAAAATAGTAAATGGGGAAAGAAATATTTAGACAATACAAAAACACAATGCAAGAATGTGTTTCCATAATCAGAAATTTGTTATTTTCAATTAATCACAGATGAAAATAGTGCATTGAATTCACACAAGCATAATACATTCTATTCCAACCTTGAGTGCCATCTTTAATAGTCGTATTTGGTTTCAGTAAATAACCAAAAATGTTTTTGGTGAGAACAATAAGTATAGGAATATTTAGTATTTCCCCGTAATGTATGTGTTATGAGAACCAATTGCTAGATTATTGTGGAAGGAATAGTTGACACAACATACCTGCAGCAAACCCATCCTATCTTGTATTGATGTCTGTGATCTTCCCATCCTCCAGAAAACTGATCCAAAAATTATAGCTGATGCAATAGACATTCTGGCCCGAACTTTGTTAGTTGGTCCATCACGAGATGCCTATTTAATTGAAATGATGCAATACAATGAGGTTCAAAGCAAGATACATCCTATGAAATAATAAAACATAAATGAAATATTGTCATTGCAGGCTTTACTTTACTTCATAGCATGCAGTTTGTCAAATCCAAATAGAAAGAAGCCATACTTTTGGCGACTTAATTGTCTAAAAGATTAGGCTATGGATGATAATGTTGCCGAAAGCTACACTGACAAAAGATAAACTAAATAAATGAGATAAGACTTTTATCTTCTTGCTATCCAAACACATAATCATCAGTAGAGTGACAGTTCAAAAACCAACTTGCATCCATGCACGTTTAAGAAGCAAGAAGAACTGTCTCCACCAAGCCCTTTTCCTTTTCACAACAGTTTTCTTGCGTAATTTCTGGCCACAATGAGCACCAACTCCTGCGGTAAGTGGAGTTGCACAAAGAACAGCTGGTGACTGTTCGGCAAATGACTCGACTAGAGCATCTATCCGTTTTTGAGAAGAATAGACACTTGCGGCAGAACTATAGTCAATGGATATGAGGTCAGCCAAAAATTCAGCTGGATTAACATGATCTGGGCAATGATACCTGTTGAATGAACAAAAAGTATGGACTTAGTTACGTGGACTTTAGCATACATTTCCATGATGATAAAATTTATGCACCTCATCTGTTCCTGAAATGTAAAGCCTATACCATTGGTGACAACAAGCATCATGAAGAACTTGGACTTTTATATAGGTAGCTAAATAAGAAGGTAAAATATAAGGGGTATAGAAACAAAAAGGAGACAAAAGTTGTAAACAATACGAACAAAAATTCAGCAATAAAACTAAGAGTCTTGGTACTCATGTGCACAAATATATGCACAAACACACAACCATATCTAGATAGGCACATATTCAGATACAGATAGGTATGCAAAAATAGATCCACTGTCAGTAACAGTGAACCAACTGCCCATAGAAACCATTGGTAAGGCTGAAGTATATGTTGTTTGTTGCAGCACAATATTGGATGTTATGAATATTGGTCGCTTTAAACAGTGAAGTTCTTTGCATCTTGCATGGAAAACTTGTTCAAAAATTTTAAAATTCCAAGATGAAAACTCTAAACTCGAGACATCTTTAACCACATAAAACTGGCTTTGGTCTAAAGATTAAATAAATACAACTAAAAGCAGAAAGATTAGTTCGGCTATTAACACCGACTTTCACATGCCATTGGATGAATTCCCATGAGCCTGCTTTAACTTGTGCAATTCTAGGAGAATAAAAAGTACAAGTTCTACTTGCTGCTTAACAGTCAAGTCTCCAGGATGCTAGTAGAAAATGCACCAATATACGAAAAAAAGATACTACAAAGAAATCAATAAAATAAGCATCAAATATAGGATTCAGACAATTAGTTGATGAAAGTTTCGTTGGGATAATGACCCAAATTTTGAGAAGTAGGCCAGTGGTTCATCATCTGCAGGACCAGCATAGATAAGTGCACCCTCTGTCAGCAGCACAATGTCATCAAATTTACTATATACAGAACTTCGAGGTTGATGTATGGAGCAAATAACAGTATGTCCGTCTTGCGCGAGTTGTCGGAGAGTTTCCATTACTCTCTCTGCCTGGAAAGCATCGAGTCCTGGAAAAAGACCATGCATAATATTGTTATCTGCCGATCAAGAAACCTAACATATTCATTTCCTCTTGTACATAAATATCTATCATCACTACATGAAACATTCTGCATGTTTTCTGGGATTTGTTCTTTTGATTTTGTACTCAAACAAGGCATGCTTTCAAACTGGATGGTGCATTGATCATTTAGAAATCTAACAAAAAACAGAATGAAGCTGCTAGTACATCAAACAGGCAAATGTGTTGTGGGTTCATCAGCAAGTATGACAGATGGGCTTGCCATAAGTTCACATGCCAGTAATAAACGTTTCTTTCCACCACCAAGTCTAACCAAAAACAGAATGAAGCTGCTAGTACATCAAACAGGCAAACCTGTTGAGGGTTCACCAGCAAGTATAAAGGATGGGCTTGCTATAAGTTTACATGCTAGTAAGAAACTTTTCTTTTCACGACCAAGTCTAAACAAAAACAGAATGAAGCTGGCAGGACATCAAGCAGACAAACCTGTTGTGGGCTCATCAGCAAATATAACAGATGGGCTTGCTATAAGTTCACATGCCAGTGATAAACGTTTCTTTTCACCACCACTTATTCCACGAACCTTTGCATCACCGACATTTGAATCAGCACAACTGACCTTTGAAGAAACAAAACAAACGCACACACAAAAAGATCAGAACATGACAACACTTGGATAAATTGACAAGAAGAGATTAAAAACGACTAGAAGACAGGATAGCGTTCCACCTTAAGTAGGCCATCACGGGACATGAAAATAAAAGATCTTAGAAATGATTATAAAATCAACTCAAAAATCAATTATGCTGACATGAAAGGGGTGCACTTATAAAATTGAATATTTTAACTGTATGAAAGACTTGTAACATTCAAGGTTCATCAAATTCACCCATACCAAGCCTAGCTTGAACAACAAATTGTTCACATATTCATCTCTCTCTTCAACTGAAGCAATCTCCGGAAGCTGAAGCTCAGCAGCTATTGAAAGTGTCTCCCTAACAGTAAGCTGAGAGAAGAAGAGATCTTCCTGTCTCACAAAAGCAAACCTGAAACAGACAGAACAATAAGCATCACAGATAAAACCGAAAAGACAGTAAATCGAGAGTGAATTTAAACTCCACATCATACACCCCGGAAGTACATACTTGTAGGCCTTATTAGAACTAGGCCTCCCATTGACCTCCAAAAGACCTGATAAATGCAATCTAGGGGATGCCATCAACTGCCCCGCAAGAACATTGAGCAAAGTAGTTTTTCCTGATCCGGATGGCCCCATTATTGCAAGCAATCTCCCAGGTTTTGCTTCTCCACTCACATTCTTAAGCAGAAACCTCACCTACCAGTTAAACTCGAGTCAGAATAATAAGTCACTCAACTCCAAAACCAAAAATGGTATAGTTTCTCCACAATTTTAGAGCATCGAAACAGAATGCAAAACTGAACTCTATTTACCAAACAACTTACCGTCTTAGACGACTTATCGGAAAGTGAACACGTGATGTTCCTCCACCTAATAGTCATCGGAACAACTTTTCCGGCCACCGGAGCTTCCCCATCACCGTCATCTACAGCGTAATCGCCGTTATTATCGGCGTCATCGAATTCTTCTTCAGGTAACAGAACGGGGCCGGTGCCGGAGAAGAGACGGAGGAGGAGAGCAACGGCGGCGGCCGTCAGAGCCTGGCCGAAACCGTTGCCGGCAAAATTTACCACCTGGCAGACGATTTTCCCGCCAAAAGGAGCCATGGCTGAAGTATGAAGCTTAGAGAGCCCAAAGCTATGGACGAGTGAAGCTGAGAGCTGTGGAGTGTAATGCAAATGTTAACGTCTAATACCTTTTCTCCCTATCATGGGATTTTATGGTGAAGCAGTAGAGTTGAACGACGACGTGCCGGCGTAGGCTGGTTCGCAGATTATACGAGGTTGATGGATATTTATTGAAAAGCAAGGAATGGTTATAGTTAGATTTCGGTGGAGGGCCTGAAGGACACGTGCCCACTTTGAGGATAAGAGCATAAGACAAAACATTAAACGCACTTCATTTTCTTTGGACCTTTATTTTTTTTGCAAAGTGTCAATCGATCATGAACGGATCTTAAAATATTTTTAAGTGGGATAAAAAAAATTTTAATAAAGGTAAAATTTTATTTTTAATAATACAAAATTTGAATAGAAATAAAAAAATTAAGAATCAAAATGCCCCTACTTACCCCAACGTGAATTTGTCCATTTCCATCTCCTAAAAAACAAAAATATTTGGTTACTACACGACATCTACAAAAATACAAGTTTTTATTTCTCTTTTACAAATTGATATTTATTGGAGACTCTCAAACTGAGTTGCACATTAATCAAGGAAAAATCTTAATGGAAATTATTCCAATAAAGAGATTCATTATTATGCAAGAACTATACTCTCATTAAATTTTATGTTCCTTTTGAAGATTCCACTATCCCTTTCTAAATTTTTTAATAGTAAAATTGCTATGAATATCCACACTATTTATTTAGTATGGTCTAAGTGAGTCTACTGTCAATCCCACATAAATTATGACTACTAGTAGTGGATATTCTTGTATTATCTATCATAATCAAACAAGTGATTGATTAAAAAGAAATAAGTAAAAAAAATTCTAAAACACCAAATTAAAGCAATGATTAGGAATAAAACAATTGATAATAAACTAAACTCATGTAAGATTTTTCACACAAAAAAAAGTTATAAGCTTTGACTTCAGTCTAACTTACAAAACAATTCTAGCTTCTTAGACTAGTAAGAATTTCTAAGTTATGACTACATTCTCTCGAGAAGCAATGCAATCCTTATTCTTACATTTAATTTACCAAAATCCATTTCTAATTAAAACAACCTAAGAATGTATTAATTCACTTTGTGAACTCTTATAACAGGTTTTACCCTAACCAAGAGAGATCATATAATTCTCTCTCGAGAAACTCATTAAGCCCTTTTCATTAATGATCAAAACATGCCAAATCATCTCTCGATCTTAATGTATGAATTCGATTATTAAATCATCAACTCTCATTTCTTCAATTCAACACAACATAAAAATATGAACAATTCTTAAGAAAAATATAATTTCATTAAATCAAAGAACCAATTTAATAAATCAAATTCTAGGTTCCTTTTTACCAAATCTATATCCGAATTATTTCATAATAAAATAAGGAAAAACAACCCATAAATCATGAAGAATAAGAGACAAAGAAAACATCCTCATGGTTCTTAGATCTTAATGGATTTCTCATTTCCTTTTCTAAGATTTCCTTTCTATTAATCTCTGACTACTTTAATTAGATCATAATGGATTATTTTCTCTAAAACTGATCTACTAGCTGAAGCTCTCTTATGGTTTTAATCACCTCGCTTCAAAATATGTGAATCTTAAATTTTCTATCAAACATGACCCTAACACGAGATCATGTTTGGCTCCATGTTGCTTCACATATCTTTCTAAAATTTTTATGTAATGAGTAACTGCAAATATGGGGATGAGTACAAGTCTATGTAACCACCGTGATGGTAAATATGGACTAAGCACGAGGCATGTCATATGCACTGGGAGAAATAGAATGCCCCTACTTTGAACATGGCATGAACACTAGATCATATTAATACCACATTTCTTAGGTAAAAATCTTCTTAAGAAACAAGATAAGGTATGTTTGAATACAACTAGTGTCACATTATCATGTCATTCCATAATTTGAGCCCTCTCTCCAAATCTGCCAAAGTTGCTCCAAATTGACTTAAATTTTCTCCAAATTCATTCCTTTTCTTTTAAGATGTTGAAATAAGATATAAAATAAAATATAAGTTATTTTAAGTATCAAATCCTATAAAAAAAATTACCTAAATATAAGTACAATGCTATCAAAATTATAATAAAATTAAAGTTTGTCTATCACATATCAAATTCTCTCACATTTAAGCATTTGTTTGTCCTCAAGCAAAATAATTTCATTTTTCTAACTAAAATAGGAGACAATTCTAGAAAAGAATTAAACAAATCAAATATGTTGGTTAAGATTTCCACCATTTAATTTCAAAGGTCATCAAATTTTTAAGCACTTAACTACTTATATCAATCTATAAACTGGCTTAATTCACTTCACACTTACTTCAAACTTCAACTTAATTCATAAAATTCAACTCCATATATAAAATAAACATATGTAAGAAAAATGTTTCAACTCTCTAACTTATTCATACCCCTTATTGAAATAACATAAAAACTTAAATTTAAACAACACAAGAGAATTCAAAAGCCTCTTTGAAAGTTCACTTAGCATTTTTAGGTCATTTAGCTCTTTTAGGCAAGAGTGTTTACTTTATCATGAATACTCTTAGTTATCAACTAGGTCACTTTCTTAAACGATAACTAACAGCACTCTTTAACTTCATGTCTTTTTAGTATGAAGTCAATTGAGTGATATATATATCGAGCAATGAATATGGTTAAAAGATGACACATCTACTCGATATATATACAAGTTATATAAAAAGGTTAATAATGTAAATCAAATATCTATTCTACAAATTCATGAACAAAATTCAATTTAACTTATTCATTAAAACTCATGATTATTTGCCTAAATACTTCAAAATCACGAAAACAATCACTCTCATTGTGGATTATCTTACTTCCCTAACATAATATAGATAGATCCAAACCTTGCCAAATTTTGGCTAAGTCATTTTTTCATTAAAATCCTTTCAAACACAATCAAGAAATTTAACAAAATAACATCAAAAGAAAATAAATACAAGATAAAATTGAATAAATCAGTCTTGGGATGAGGGATACGACGACAATATATATAGGACTACTACCCAAAGGTCAATGACATTTTCCACAAAAACCAATTTTACGAAATCTCTCAAGGGATGACTCTATGGTCGCTGTCTCAGTCTCCCCCTAATTCTTGCTCTCAGCCTTTAACATGGCAATTATAAGCTCGATCCCTCCTTGCTTCATTACCACTGCAAGATCCTCGGTGTCTTCTTTAGGTGATGGCTCCACTAGTGTTGTCTCCTTTGGATTCTTTATATCCTGTTTAAGGTGTGAGCTCTCCTTATGCAGGCTCAAACGGCGAACTAATGGTGGGAGGACCTTGAGAACTAAGTGCTACACCAACCTCATTAGCATATCACCAATATAGTGTATTTAACGCTCCATGTATGTTAAAGTGGGTAGTGGAGGGCTAATAAGGGGCTTGAATCCTAGGGTGGTGTTGTACTATTGCCTACCCATCACTCCTAACTTTCTCTCTTGATGTCTAGGCATCTTCCATTAAATGCGGTGGAGTGTCAATAAGTGTAAAGGGTTGGCCTTATGCCTTAACCCAAAGGTCTACCTTCCTTATCTACTGTAAAATATTTACAGTAAGTGGAATAGGAGTGCACACAACCATCAGCTAACACTCAACCTTTAGCACTCGCTATCTTCTTGCCAACTGTGTGATAGTTAACCCACTTCCAATCGCACCAAAGTTGAATTGATAAAAGCACCCTAGATAAGCTGAATAAATGTATGCCCTAGATGTGTTCGCACCCAATGACACATGTAGTAGAGGAAGAATAAATCTTAATAGGTGAATACACTTATATTATCATGCTAAGCACACAAAAAGTGAACACACAAAAAGTGAACAAGTAGCTTGTTCACATTTTTTATTGATGCATAATAGAAGGCGAATGCTTTATATTATATTAGATAATAAGGTCACACTGAGACCATATCATTGTAACAATTTCTAGTATAGACCTTCAATAGTCCCAATCAAGTTGTGTCCTGCTAGGATGCAAGCTACAGGCGTGATCCTTGAAATAGAGTCTGACGTGAATTCCAAACTAATTATAGCTAAACTGGTCAAGCACACCTTCTAGTAGAATTGAATCACTGAATCATCATCCTAATTGGTCTTGTTCTCGTTCAATTGGAATTTACACAAAGTCCAGTACCAACTCTTGTTATTGAATGTCAAATAATTTATGCCATAGGTTTGCTTCTTCTTTTGCCTAGGCTGAGCTATTGATGCTACTTATCGAGTCATGATCGAATGACCTAAAACATTAAAAAAATTAGCTCTCAATTGCATTAGCTATGAATGAGATGCAACACCAGACTCTATGTATTTAGACATATCAAATTCCGTAAAAAATGAAATTGTTTAAATTCCCCCTTTGGAAACTAGTAACGAAACACATGAACCTCTAAAAATGCATTAACCTGGTGATATATGACTTCCCATATTTATGCTCATTTCGCATTGATATATGACCCAAACTATACTCATCATTCCATTATGCCACACACAAACACGCACACATGTAAAAAAATAAGGCTATTGACACCATTTTCAATTCATCAACAAGCCTATCCTTAAGAGCATGATAACCCAACACAATGATTAAATAAACACTATGTCATGCCCAAAACAATGCACCATTAATTTATTTTCATCTATAACCAACTCAAATGTAGCATCAAAACATGAACCCAAGTAATGATTCATCCAATCCTAACCCCAACAATCCCTAATTTTTTGCAATGTGGATGTTCATCCATTATGAACTATAAGTCATAATCATTATCTCCAAATAATCCATAATTCCTACTAATATTGAAAGGAAATGTTGGGGGATAGAAACACCTAAAATTCATGTAAGTGTAGAAGACAGAGATGTAATAATTATACAAAAATTCACAAAACCTAACTTTAGAAAATTTTGGGTTTTCTTTTTTGCAAAGAACATTATATTGGATCTCAAGATCTCATTAATTGATGGGTAAAATCAAGTATAAACTAGCTTGGGAAAGGTAAAAATCACTAGAAGGTGCAATAGGAAGGTTTGATATGGGAGAAAATTGGAAGAAGAGTGGAAGCAATTTGTCATAGACATGCGTTTGTTGCATTAAATCTCAGGTGAATATGGGCTTTACATAATATTGTGTTCAGGTTGTGTTCACAATATATAGTATATTAAGTATATGTTAAATAGAGCATTAGGTCCATAAGGGTGTGACTTATAAGCATGTTTGATATACAAGGGTAAGATGAGAAAAACATGATTATGTGTTCTTAAAACACAAGTTACATATGAATATGACACAATACTATGTTTATGCACTGAATAAAAAATAAAGAAACAGAAGCTATATTAAATGAACACAATAAGAATATGGTACCATGTTATGGCTATATTATAAACTTTTTAAAATTCATTTTCGCAGGACATGGCCTCTGCATGGTGACATGTTGGCTAATACAGTAGGGATATGGGACTTTGTTATGACTATTTTCAAAATGGTTGCTCTCAACTTCTATATATTATCTAAACTTAAACTTAACATGGCACCATATTGTTCCCATGTTATATATGAAAGAATTTAAATAATATTACCTGGTCAATATAGGGTGTTCAGAGGCATGTTTCATATACCTATAATTGAAGGTGAATATAGGAACTACACAGTACTATGTTAGTCCCATGTTCAAATAAATTACATGTTGCTTCTTCATGCAATGGGGATATAGGATGGACAAGCCTAAGTGTTCTCCTACATAGGTGATAAGTGGGCCTATGTTTAGGCCATGTTCAAATCTATTAATCGATTGTAAATTGATGTAGGTTAACATAGGAGTAGCTATGGTGATGTGTTGCTGTGTTGACAAACACTATAGGTAATTATAGGCATGTTACTACTGTGCTAACCTACAAAATCACATTTTACTAATCCTAAGTACTCATCCATAAGAAGTAAATTAGGATTCAATAAAATAAATATCAGATCATGGGAATAACATTAAGCAATATCCTAAAACCACTAAAAAAAGAACTTAAACTCTATAAATAACTTAAATCAAAAATTAAAAACAAATATACATTGGGTCACCTCTTAATAAGCAGTTCTCTATATATCATTTAGGTAGACTCCTTACTTGAATTTTTCCCTAATGATTCCTTAGCTCTATGGATGATGTTATAATCACCTCAATCTTCTTCTTCTTTCTAACAAGTTCATTAGCTTTCTAGAGTGTGGTACACTTCTTTAAAATGAGGTTATCCTTCTCTCTTTCTTTTTCTTGTATGACACATATCGCTATGACATCTTTTGTGATTGCTTCTTGTGTAATATAAGACATTTTAGTGTTAATCACAACAAAATAGAGGCAAGCATCATGATTATTAAAAATATGATTTATATTTTTAAGTCTCGAAAATTCTATTTCTTCATTCCTAATCCCTAGGATCAACTTCAAACCATATACATCTGTCAAAGCCTTAGAAGTAGCAAGAAAGGGTCGTTTTAAGATTAATGGCACATATATATGTTTCTCCGTATCTAAAATCATAGTCTAATGAAAAGTAAATTTACCAATCTACCCAACATATCCTCTATTGTACCCTTATGATACTTCATTTATTTATTATAAACTGAAGGCTTATCCTAGTTAGGCTAGGATCACCCTATCTTAATTTATTAAACAAAAAATAAGGCATTAGATTAATTATAGCTCCTAAATTTGCTAATGCATTATTAATAGATAAACAACCAACTTTGAAATGGATAGTAAAACTCCTTGGATCTTTTATCTTCTGAGGTTGCTTATTCTGGAGGATTTTGGAGCACTTTCCACTCAAGTTCACTATCAACATTTCCTTGAGTTTCTCTTTGTTTGAAAGGAGATCTCTGTATCATGCCATCTATAATAAATATTCAACTAAAGGCAACTTACTTTCAAATTATGTTATTTGCACTCCCTACGATACTTGCATTCACTTGTTCTATCAAGTTAGGCTTAGTGTTGCTATGTAAAGTACTTTATTGCCTCTTACATGGAGGCTTACTGAGTTTAAAGCATTGAATTAGTTTCTTGGAAGTGAGCTGTATTTCTATTAAAAATTTTCATTATAAGATCCTCAAGATTTGCCTTATTTAGTTGTTGTTGTTGAAATAGTATTGGAGGCATTTGTCTTTATTGTCTTTAGTTGCTTCATTAGAAATTTGGATGGTTCCTCTATCTCAAATTGTTTGTAATGCTATAAAGGTTATTTTGAGATTGGCTCGTAACAAAATCAACATGCTTATATTATTACCCTGAGTATAAGTTTCTTGACATTTATAATTAAGATGTCCTCTACCATAAATGTTGCAACTTATTACTGACATTAGTTTAGCTACCAAATTGATGTTAATTTTGCTATTTAGAGTCTCTAGCTTGGCTTAAAATGTTACTACCATATCATCATTACGGATCCCAATTCTTTGTAGGTTTGGTCTTGTTTTGCCTCACGAATAGTTGTTCAATGAGTTGTTTTCTATAAGATCTTGGAATTCTTCAGGGGTTTTAAAGATGGTGTTTCCCCCTAAAAATGCATTTATCAACTACTTAGTCGACTAGTTCAACTCACTCTGGAATATCTACATCCTCACCATAATTAGATGCATTTATTAAATTTTTAACTCTTCCTCTCCATAACTAAAATTGAATATTATTACCTTTATTACTTACATTAATACAACAACACCATTAATGTTCGTTCTCAAGTATAGGAAAAGAACTATGAACATAAAAATATTGAACATCAATATGTATTTTGAACTATTAATTCATGTATCAATGCCAATATAAACATTAAAAAAATACAGCTAGTAAGCGTATCATATGTGCATCAATACCAATTTTCAAATCTTTGCTAATATTTCTTGGTTTATAAAAGACAAATCTATAAGCTTTTTCTTTATAACCTTCCTTTAGGCCTCAAAACATGCTATCATTACACTATTCTGGATATTGCAGTTCTAATTCTCAAAAGACTTGGAACTATGATAATGATAGATGATGTCAAATTTAAAGCCTTTACACCTCTAAATGCAACCTAACACTAATAAATTTTAAGCTTATGTTCTTATTATTCAAAGCTACTATCTCCCTGTCTAGATCATCAATACATTTAAACCATTGTTCTTTAATGACTTCCTTCTTCATGAATACCACGAGACTGTTACAAGCCCTTATGGTTTTATCCTTAACCTTACTACTTCCATTACTTGCTTATCTAGCTTCTACAAACCCTCTCATAACCCATGACTATTGAAGTGATAATTTGAACAAAAAAACAATATTAAGCCTGTAAAAAGGTAATAAAAACATGGTGATCTAAGTAAACCTACTTTTTAAAAAATTATTTTAAAAAGTACATAATGTGGTTGAAAAGCATCTCCTTTAAGCTTTATCTATCCCTAGGAGTGACCATCCTATAGACCATCTCAAATATACTCCCAACCTTTTCGAAGATGGTTTCAATGTTTTTCAAGTTGAACTTACGAATAAGCATTCTTCTTCCCCTAGAAACTTTCTTAGAACATGGTTATTAGAACATAGAGGATAACCATGTTCTCCACTTAATGAGGCGAGTAAAGATGAGAAGGATGAGAAGCCTAGGAAGTAGATTTGACTTCATCATTATCCATCACCTTCTTCTTCTTCCTATCCTTGAAAAATGAAGCCAACTAGTCTTACACCTTATTTGCTTTAGTCCTTACAAATATCTTGTTCATGTTTATGGTTATCAAGGAAATGACAATGATATTAGTAAAATTTTTAAAAACAAAAATGATAGAGATGAAGAATAGAAATCTATAATAATGCTCTTCTTTACAAGAAACTTATGATATAATCAAGATTTGTTTGTATAGTACAATCTCTTAAGGTGGGAGTGAGATGGTTCGATTAAATATTTTTAAAATAGTAACTTCAAAGATGCATTGTACTTATCTTATTAGAGAAACATCTCATCTAAGCCCCTCAAGATAACCATAAAGTTCCTTAAGACTATATATTTTGATAGCTAGACAAATTTCTACTTCCAATAGTACATGCCTTTTGACATTGTTAGCAACTAGCACCTACTCCTAGCACTTATGTTATACCATCTATTTTGCATTCCTACAAGCCTACATTAGTGCATAAACTTAAATAATATGAAGTAAGAGGATATTTCTCTTATTTTAGGTGATGATTAACCTAAATCAACATGAGGTAGGAATGTGGATGCAATTAGATAGAACTTGGGCTTGTGGCATTTAGTATTTAATAGTTTGAAGGATAAAGTGGAAGCTAAAATTTACACTTAAAATTATCATAATAAAACCCCGAATCATTATGTATATGGTAACATATGCGTTTGTCGTTGTCTAGAAATTTAAGTAAAATCTTCATAAAGATATGGAATTTCTCCCTCATATTCTTAAAACTCAACTCCTCATAATTTATTAGGATATAAGCTTGCTTTGAAGTTTTTGTCAAAGTTTTTAAATATGGAGTCTGATGACAAGTTTAAGAGGTTAAGCCTCTTCCTAAACATGACTAAACCAGGTTCATATAACACTTTAAAAGGAGACATGGTTTTTTTTAATGGACCCCAAATAATGTTTCAACAAACTTATGGGACACAGGATTATGGCTCTTATAGTTAGACGTTATTAAACTAACATCTTTATAACGTCCAGAGCTAGAATTATTGGTTTCTCTCCCTAAATTACTTCATTCATCCTTACTACTCTTAATAAGAACTACTAATTTAGGGGATATCAGAATTAGAGAGGTTGAAATGCTTGAGATATTTATTAGTGGATAGAGGAAAGAAGAGCAGGGATAATACGGGACTACTTATTTAAGGTTTGCTAGATTAGAGGTTTCATAATTAGAAGACTTTGAGGAGGGAGCAATTTTGATGTTGTTAAAGCTAGTTGCGTTAATTTTGGTACGTAAAGAGTTGTTAGGAACTAGGATGAGGGAGAATTGAAGGAGCCAATAAGAAATAAAGGTTTGCTTGACAAGAAAGGAGTCGTCGATAAACTCTGTAATAAAGAAGAGAAGACTAATTTCATTCCTAAAGAGAAAAGGAACTAGTCCTTAGGTGAGAAAAAAAATGTTCTACAACTTCTAAGAGTGGTAAGTCGTATATGATTTGAAAGAAAGTCAAAAGGTTCAGTTGAAAAGTTGGATATAAAAGAAAAATTAAAGAAAATAACATAATATAATTATTATTTAGATTGATTTATGTTGATTATTTTGAAA
>JANIHZ010000208.1:19541891-19555799 GCA_027478365.1 Erythroxylum rufum | reverse complement strand
TCACTTATAAATGCAAAATCCACATGCACAATCTCATTATCTCATATCAATGTTGAAAATATTATCAACAAACTTTATTTGAGAATTCATCATAAAGAAAATCTCAATAAGATAATCATGTGATACCAACACAATAAATGCACCTTATGAGATACCAAAACCACATTATCTCCTTTATTTCAAGTCAAATGTATGAAAATTCACTCAATAAGGACTTTGATAACCTTATTCAATTTTTCTTGAGTTAAACCTTATTTATTATCAATGTAATAAATCCAGAAAAATTTTAAAAATCACTTTATAACATTCACGATCCTCGGAAACTAACCCAAAATAACTTGAAGGGCCTTTTGTGATTGTTGGGAATTTTGAGTTTTTTTGTCCTGTAATGTATCGATGTTAACACTACCTATGTAGCTTAATGGCTCATGTGGTGCACGTGCATGCCTGACGCAATATTAAATGCGTGTTACACATACCAGATGCACAAAGACACGCACCGACCTTCATGGTGCATTTGGTCCATGCTCCAGACATGTATAAATGTGTCCATTGCTTTATGGTGTTGTGACACACACACAATAACGCGCAAACATGCCAACTACCTTTAGTGTGTGTGACGCATGCGTAATACATGCTTCCAGCGATGCCTTATCGCTTGTGCTAGCTATCTGGCCACGTGTATCACACATGCCAAATGCTAAGTGCGTTTTATAAGCATTTGGTTGCTTCTTCATGCTACATTCTTTCAATTGCCCAAAAAGGTGATTTTCAACGATTTTTTTTAGTAATTTCTTGTAGGATTTTGACAACTTTTCACTAGAAAATCAATCTGAATTCTAATTTTGGCATGTTGTTCATGCAAATCTTCTCCAAATTCAATTCAGACAATAAATAAACAATTTATATAAGCAAAGCCGGATAAATTTCTTCGATTTCTTTACATAGAACCTTAAAAATTTCCGTTCAAACTTATATAATCATAGAACTGCTCTGATACTACATGTTATACATAACACAAACTTTAACTTTAGGCCCAAGATTTACCATGAACTTGTATAATCAAAGATAATGTGAAAAAATACATGTTTTGTTATCCATAGTGCTATAAACAAGCTCCTCAATTGCTTGAATAAGTTGCTAGATCCTTTGAATAAGCTCCTCAATGTATAAACAACTTGCAACAACTTTCAATTTAGCTTTATGAAAATTGTATCTTTATGCTGTAGATGTCTTTTTGCACCTTTTTTGAATTGTAAACCTCCTAACAGGTTAGAGTAACTGTACATTCACGAATTTCTATCATCAGATTGTAAGAGACCTTAGTAGTTATTTGTGTAAACTTTATTGGGCCTCATCATAATTCTAATAAGCAGATCTGCCTATACAAATAAAAGTCCTTTTTTTTTGGACTTCTATCCATTTAATCATATATAAAGCCTTTTATTATCTTTAATTCATTAAATTAAAATTTATTATTAATTTTATAAAATTTGTAATTAATAATTATCGAATAGAAATTTTAATTCCAAATGACCAACCCCAAAATCCCATGTGCAAGATCCAATCTTTGATACCGGAGAGCCATCATCCTTCAGAAAAATGGCGACGTAGATATGGGGATGGGCGGTGTCGTTGGCACAGTCGACGTTGGCAATTGAGCGTGGCAACAAGAGAGTTGAAACAAATATATCGAACAACGTGGCACGAAATTATTGCTTCCCTACGTTACGCCTAATAACGCAATCACACACGGGAACATACGCTCTCTTCTTCTTCGAGAACCCTTTACCAGAGAACTGGATCGTTGGCGTTGGATCTTGTGATTGATCAAAATCAGACGGTGAAATGGCCAATAACTCCAGGGAAGAGCCAGGGATGGCACCGCAATCCGATCGGTGGTACAATCTTACCCTTGGCCCCTCCTTCAAGGACTCTGCCTCTAGCAAGTACTGCACTTTACGCTGTAAGTTCAATAAATAAATATACCTTTTCTGACCTTAGTCTTTGCGGAACTGGAATTGGAATTCTGACTCGGGTTTTATTACTGTTTTTTGTATCAGATGAATTTAAACCAGCATCGATTGACAAGACGAAGCCAGGATCGCTGCACAAGAATAAGGAGAATAGGGTTTCTGTGGAGTTCCAAAACAATCAGTCTGGGAAACCCAAAGTTACTTTTGAAGGAAGCAGTGAAGATTACAAGGACAACGACGCTGTCTTGTTTTTTGACGGCCAGACCTGTCGCTTAGAGCGCCTTCACCGCGCCGTCAAGCAGCTTCGCCACCTTCGGATGCCCGGTGAATCTGCTTCGATAGCACCGCCGGCGGCCGAGCCCCGGTTATCTCCTGCTGGGAAAGGCGTGAAGTCGGTGAATGTTGGGAGAAGCTCGTTTCCTGCTGTGCCCGTAAGTTCTTAGTTGCAGTATTTTGATTTTGTTTACAGTTTGATTCTTTGAATACAAAGTTTCAGTCTTGAACTTGTTTGTTATGCTCAAAGTTGAATACTTGCTGTTTATGAGTACAATTTTTATTAAGAGACTAAATGATTTGAAGTAAATTTGCTGCTTGGTGAAGATGATAAAATTAGCTTAGAACCTATTATTCTGTCTGTTTCTTTGGTGAACTTGGATGTGAGTTATATCAATTGTTAATTGTGATTCTGTAATATTGCTCCAACCGGAGGCAATTTTTTGAGCATTGAGACTTGAAATTTGTCAATTGTTGCTTGAGTGATAATTGTTATTGTTCTGGAAGACTAGTTGGAGAAAACAAGAATGATTGGTACTTCTAGTATGGAAGAACTTATTATATCACGAAATTGTTGGGCTTCTATGGTTGCAATAAGGAAAATTGTGCAGCAGATTCCTATGCATTTTCAGTCTTAAATTTCTTCTCTAATTTAAACTCTAAAACTGTGATAATTTATGGACTATTAATCATTTTCAATTCTTGAGACTTCCCTGTACATGTCTCCTGACTATGGAATATTGTCATTTTGGTGTTGCTGCTATTCTTGATTGAGAGGGAGAAGGATAAAATCAGGAAATAATGGAAAAGAAAGAAAAATATAGCCAGTTAACCACTCAAGTCTAATATAGCCAGTTAACCACTTAAGACTAGCCAATTTTCATTACGGTGCTTCTTGTAAATTCTAAATATACAGAAATGCCAACACAGTATGTTTTTAATTATTATGGATGATTTAGGTTGTCCAGCAGTAATAAACAAAGAAAATTTTAGTTTTTGAATAATCCATATATCTTCAGGCATATTTGGTTCGACATTCCTTCCATAGAGGATTAATTTTTTGGCCCCTTAGTCAACCCTCTTATGCTTTCCTTTTTGGCCTATGTTTCTGAATAGGTTGTTTTGAGGTTATCATGCAATTTTGAGTTCTTTCACTATGATTTTGTGTGTTTTGATGTTTCTTGCACTTTGTACTTGTTCAGGTTGAAGTGGAACGCATAGATTGTGGTGAGCCCCAGATTCAAGGTATTTCAATTGCTGTTGGCATTCGTGTCTATGCTTTTCCAATTTGTCAAATTACAGCTTGCTGTAGTAAACAGGAATTAGAAACATCAAACTTTCACTTATAATGGTCTGGTGAAGATCCTATTGATATGGTTAATGATATGGTGGAAATTAGTGCTCTCTTCTTCACTCGTTGGTTTTTTACTCTACTTCAGATACATCTTCAAAAGCTATTGGCAACTAAACTACATGGCATTGGTTAACTTTCAGATACATCTTCAAAAGCTATTGGCAACTAAACTACATGGCATTGGTTAACTTTGCATTTGTTCCTTATGAGGTCACTGTGTGTATAGGACCCATCTGCTACGGAGTGTCAGATATATAACTATCTGATGTATGAAATGTGTATACAGCTGTGTGTCTTTCATACATCAGCCTAATCTATGCATTTAATTAACTTTATATTTTAAAAAAAACAGAATAGCAAATTTCAAGTGATTAATTTGATGACGTATAGGATGCTTGAAATGAGATATTTGCATTCTAAGCTAAGAAAACAGTTTAATTGGATTTGTCCTTGTCCTAAACCACAGAAAAAATTCTTCCTTTTGTTTTCTTTAGTTCAATTCTTGGCTGACTTGATTATTATTCTGAATAATTCTTTTTCATCTCTTCTATTTGTTGTCAATCGGTTAGGTTGAGAGAACCCCTGCCTCCTCAAATGACTCAATTTTCATCCCTGCAAACCAATTTTCCTGCTCTCTTATCAAGTGTAATATACCATGTCAAGAAATGTCTTCTTCCTTTGGTGATGATTCTGATAATTTAGATAATTGAAGCAGGAAAGTTTTCTGGACAAGGGTTTGAGTTATCTATCCTCCGATATGTGTTTACAAGAATTCTGAACTTCTTTGTTGTAAACCTTTCTTATGAGTCATTGCTAATACTTAACTTGCAGTAATTGACGTCTTTCTGCTTCATATTTTCATGCATCATGGCATTTGTTACCATGGGACAGGTTCAGAAATTTCCAATAGGGGGAGTAGAGAGCATTCAGCTGATCCACCACATTTATCCAATTCTTCGCCAAGCCCCAAGAATGATGAAGTTGAAGAACATCAAGATTTTAGTATAGAGGATATCTTCGGTGCTGTTTCACCTGATAATGGGAACACAGCCGATCAAGGAGTTGATAATGGATTCGACATCAATGTACCGCGTCAAAATGAGACAGATGATGAGATTGCTGATGTGGATGATTGTGGTGATGAGGTGGACAAGGAACACAATGCCGCTGAAGCTCTGAAAGCGCAGGTTGAGAATGAACAGACTTCTAGTTCAAGCAGTAGCAGTGAAAGTGGCAGTAGTGGAAGTGGAAGTGGAAGTGGCAGTGGAAGTAGCAGCAGCAGTGATAGTGAAGGCAGTGATGACGACTCTGTTACCTCAGTTTGAGTGTTTAACCAACACTCGAGAACTCTAGATTAGAAAGCAAAAACAAGGAAAATACCAATGGATTAAATCATTAAAGTAGTACGTTTCTGTCATTTGGAAGTAAATGAGCCATCGTGTTTTAATTAGAGGACATTTCTTCGATGGCATAAAACATGAAATGCATATACTAACTGTAATTTTGTTGGTGGATTTTGAAGCCATGGTTTTGGATTCAGTTGATGTGTAAAACATTTGCAGGGTTTATCTAAGGTTGAAGTGAACTCCTCGTGAATAACTTGATTAGAAAAGTCCAAACATTGTATCGAATTAATTCATCATATGAGAAGAGGAACTACCTTGCAGGTTGATATAATGTTTGAATTAATTCATCATATGAGAAGAGGAACTACCTTGCAGGTTGATATAATGTTTATTTTTGTCCATAATCTAACGGTTAAGGCTGATATCTGACAATCCGAATATTAGAAGAATAATGAAAAGGTAAATTTTGTGCTTAAACGTGTGTAGAATGTGACTCTTGACGTGTCTTACCAATGTAGCCTACGGCACTGATATGTAGTTCACCATATGATATTAGTGTCATCTTCATCCAGTCCAGTATTTAGAATAGAGTTTGTTCTTTAGATCAATTCTTCCACTTATTGATGTTTACATTAAATCATAAATTATGGATTTCTTTATCTTGCCGTTGAACAAAATAATGTAGCATCTTCATTTCCTTGCACAAAACAACAAAAAACCATTTCTTGCATATAACTAAATAAGTTGACAAGAAGGTGAAATTTGGTACTAAATCTAAGGGAAAACTTGAGAGCTACAAATTAGACAAGAACATCTGTGATCTTATACAAATCACAGAAACTCTTGGCGTGTTCTCAGTGTTGGGTAGCCACTTACGTTATAATTTCCAGAAACTACACCGTATTTTGTAATTGTACCCTATCTTATGGCTGTGTTGTTAAATCTTAGCCATATACATTACCACCTAATCCAATACCTGCTAAAAATAACTTACAATACACGCTCTTAAAGTTTTAAGCCACATTCCCATATTACCACCCAATCTTACCTGCTAACTAAATTGCACGTAAGTTGTTTGTAATAATCGTTCTTCAAAAGGGTTGGAAAACATTCTTTGTATTAGTTACGATTAAGGACTATTATTGGACATCTCCAAACTACTCGCATCAACCAAAAGTTTACATGCACTAGTTGTCGTTGTGTTGTTCAAAAACATTGTCGTGGCCCACGATGCTATCACTTCAAATCACGTCACGTCACGTCACGTCACGGTTTTGAACGAACTAATTTAAGTGTCTCGTAGAAGTACAAAACTTCTATGTCCACTCCAAAGCGTACAAGTTTCAGACAGCTCTCTTGTATTGGAACTAGTAAAATTAGTGGCTCTTAATAGAAAAACACATGTAATTAGTAATAACAACAACTGATTCCCAGTGGCTGAGACATTTTTGCACACAGATAGAGGACAAGATCGGTCGGTGGAACAACATTGGCGCTCACATTCTCATTAGCGCGTGGATTACAACTCAAACGAACCATTTTACAGCAATGGCGAATGAATTAACGCGCCAGGAAGTGATGGATGGAAAGTGTCCATTTTTGCAGGCGGTGACACACGTAAACAGTGTAACTAGCTACTGTTCGCAGATCGAATAAAATTAAAACATTGATTTTTTTTCTTAAAAAGTCCCAGAATTCACTAAGCTCTCAACTTTTTCTATTTTTTGGTGTTGATGGAAGCAGCAAAAGCGAATCTGGCCTTATAGTCCTAACCCTAACTCTTGTTTTAGCAACTGTCGATTGAGTGTAGAGACAAAGATAGAAGGGAAGTTGAGTAGTGAGACGTTTCGCAGAGAAGGAAAGGAATTTTAGTTTCTGATCTGGGTTGGTTTCGCACGTTGACAGAGGCGTTATTGAGCATGCCAAATCTCAAATCTTCAAGATCTCAACATCCTTGTCTTCAATTACTGTCAAACGCAGAATTGAACCTGAAATGCTTTAGATGACAAATACCCATCCGTTCATTTTGCCTCAAAATCGAAGGAAACCTTAAATTTTGATTGCAACCCAGTCAGGCGTGGTGAGAAAGTTTGCATTTTGATGTATACCCATCTCTTCGTGTTCTTTCAGAACTGGGTGTTTACTTTGTAACCACCTTATGCTCAATTGCCAAGTTGATTATCCCCACGAAGAAAGCAAGAAAATAGCTTGTGTGTTAGTGTTATCACTAATATGGGAGCAGAGAAAAAATGGCTTTTTACTCTGTTCTCCGCAACTTTTCTCTCTCTGCTATTTCTCTTAGTCTACTCGATCTCTAGCTTCGGTTCTCCAAAACCTTTCCCTTCTGTGATTCGTCATGGCGCTCACTATCCACCTTCTTTCGCCTACTACATCTCCGGTGGCCGTGGCGACGCCGATCGGATGCTCAGGCTATTGCTCGCAGTTTATCATCCGAGGAACCGCTACTTACTGCATTTGAATATTGATGCATTGGACGATGAAAGAAGCAAACTCATTCGGGCTGTTAATCAAGTGCCTGCAATCAGTACTTTTGCTAATGTCGATGTTATTGGAAAGCCTAGTCGGATTAATTACATGGGGTCATCTAACATTGCGTCAATTTTGCGTGCCGCTGCTATTTTGTTGAAGTTAGACGCAGGATGGAATTGGTTTGTGGTATTGAGTGCGACGGATTATCCTCTGCTGACTCAAGATGGTAGGTTGTTTTATTTGTATGAGATTTAAGTTTTGTAAATTTTCCTGATTGTTTTCTCGTTTCGTGTTATTTAAAAAGTAGAGTTTGATTGAGTAGAGAATCTATATTTTGTTCGCAGTCTTGGAGTTTTAAGTTGTAGTCTTTCTATTGTTTGGATGCCTGTGAAGTATGTAATCCATCTTATACCGAAAACTTACCTGAGAATAGGGATTTCTGTTTTTTGTGCAAGACTTTAGTCTAGTTCTCAATTTGAATGGTCTGGGTGTCATCCATTGATTTGTTCTACTTCTGCTTGATTATTTAGTTGTTGAGTGTTTTTTTTTATATAATTTTCATTCTTGATTAGAAATGGAAATCATGATGATGATTTGATCTAATTGCCTTACCTGAAAGAAGTTTCATGGCGTTTGGCAACACTGATACTATAAAATGCTCCAAGCGGCTTCTTTTTCTAGATATCTTTTTCTTTTTTCCTTTTCATGTTTCCATTACTGATGCATAGGGTTTATTGTCTTATGAGACAGTACATTGAGTTGTTCTTCTCTTGCTGCGTCTTATACCACCTCTTTTTTAAGCTTTACTTGCTAAACAAGTCGTGTCATGAAATATTTGCACTCAATTTCTGAGTAAAAGTATACGAATAATTTGTGATCTATATCATAGGGCAAAAAGAAACCTTGATCTATATCATTTTGATATTATCTGACTTTTAGGTTCTTTTGAAGTAAAAATCTCTCTTTTAATTTCTGGGTGGTTGGTTCTAATGCCCTACTGATTCATACCATACCGAGAAATGTTGTTACGGGCACAGTTATGAGGTATATGGCAGTTGATGATAACGGATTGACTGGATTTTCGATATTGCAAAGTCTTAATTGCATGGTGCATATGGCTGAAGATACTAAAGTATGCTTCAGTTGCAAAAGACCTATTTCTTCTGCAGTTATCTGCAAAGTTTAAATACTTTGTTTCTGTGAGTTTTAGCTTTGATTCTTCTAGAATTGGCCTAAAGATCTGCTGGGAATTCCAAATTATCGAACATTAAAAGCATATAAAAAAGAGTAAGTAGTGTGCTAACAGGTGCTTTCTTCAACTTAGAAGAAACATTAGGAATTCTTAGCCTTTTAAAGCTTCCATCAATTATTAGTAGAGCTCTTCTAGATCAACTGTGGATAGGTTAGGTTCTTTTAAGCACAGGATTGTTGATGTGGGCTGTGCAAAGTTGTTCCATGATCATGTCAACATGCTTTTGGTGAGACAGATTCATGCATTTCCTGCTTGAAAGAGGGCATTAGAGTACTGGGAAATGGGAACTTCTTTTTGTAAATGTGGATAGTTATGCATTCATAGATAAGTCCATACTCATTTACTAAGACATTATCTGAGACCATGAGGCTGTACATATTGAAATGTGGCCGTATTGTTTGGCAATGTGGAGAGATGCTCTAAACAATTTTTTTTTTCTTTATTGTTAAGCTTTTCTCAATATGAGAGTGCATTTAAAACAAACTGTTTTGTGATATATTTTTACACTTCAGTTGAAATTGACTGAGGAATTAATTTTTGGCTTTCGATGTATGATGCCTAACTTTATAAGTTATTGTGTAGAGAAAGAAATTACATTGGCATTGCCATGCAAATCTGTTGGTTCTTGTTAGGTAAAATTTATCCATTGTCAATTTTGAGATAGGATTTCATTTAGGTTAGAACTATATTTTATTTAAGCTTAGTTTTGGATTTCTTAACCAGTTATACTAAGGGTCCTTTCATTCTTATATCTTGGATGAATGAATGCAAGAGATGGGAAAACTAAGGATACTAACTCTGATAAACTAGTGACAATTTTTTGGTAATTATTTTGCATATTAATTCATACTTTTATATTGAAATGGCCTCTGATCTCTTCTCCATGTCCTGTGCATTTCATCAACATGCGTTTTCTATGACCAAATTCATGCATTGTACAATCTATAATGCTTGATTGTTAGTCCTTTTGTGTTTCTCATGAATATATTTTGTGATTTGCTTCTGCTTACTGCTTCCAGATTTGTCCCATGTATTCTCCTCCGTCAGCAGAGACCTCAATTTCATAGATCATACTGGTGACCTCGGTTGGAAAGAGTATGTGACCCTCTCCACTAAATTTTTATTACAATTATGTATCTCGATGTCAATCAACATCTACCCACTGGTTTGACTTTGTTGTAGATCTCAAAGGTTCCATCCTATTGTAGTTGACCCAGCTCTCTATCTCGCCAGAAGGAGCCAAATTTTCCATGCTACGGAGAAGCGGCCAACTCCTGATGCGTTCAAAGTCTTCACAGGCAAAGTCCAATCCCAGCTTATGATATCTATGCACATTTAAGGTTAAAGAGTTCTGATTAGCCTTTGCTACTATGCAAGTATAGATAAAAATTTCTCTTTTGGTTCCAGGTTCTCCTTGGGTCATCTTGAGCCGTTCATTTCTTGAGTTTTGTATTCTTGGTTGGGATAACCTTCCCCGTGCCCTTCTAATGTACTTCAACAATGTGGTTTTATCTGAAGAAAGCTATTTCCACTCTGTGATTTGCAATGCACCAGAGTATAAGAACACGACAGTAAACAATGATCTAAGATATATGGTCTGGGATAATCCTCCAAAGATGGAACCTCTCCTTCTCAACATTTCTGATTATGATTTGATGGCTCAAAGCGGAGCTGCGTTTGCAAGACAGTTCGAGAAGGATGACCCGGTGCTGGACATGGTTGATGAGGAGATTCTTCAGCGTGGACGTAACAGAGCTGTCCCAGGTGCTTGGTGCGCTGGGCAAAGGAGCTGGTGGGTGGACCCTTGTTCTCAGTGGGGTGACGTCAATATTGTGAAGCCTGGCCTTCAGGCAAAGAAATTTGGAGAGACCATGTCAAATCTTCTTGATGAGTGGAGTTCACAAAATAATCAGTGCAAATGAAAAATACATTAGTTAAATGATTGTTTAACATAGCATGAGGCTTGGTGCAATCTTTTTGCGTCTAAATTTTGTTGATCAGTGGAGAGATGGACGCACTGCTCTTCACTCAATTTTCAGACGAGGTAGAGTTAGAAGATAACAGAAGAGTTGAGCTGGTGTTCTCATGTTCCATCCAATCATGCACTCTCCTTCTTGGCCCTGCTAATGGCATGCTGTTGTGTGCTCAACCATTCATCCTCTTGTTTGTCACTCTTCCAACGTTGTAACGGAATCTCATTCATTAAATTCTTATTTGTTGTATTTTCCTTTCTGTCGACATGTTGGATGGGCGGGTGGTGAGAAAGTTAGTGGTCCCCTCTGAGAATTTGTTCATGTAGATGTGTTTGAGATCAAATCAATATAATCCATTGATACCAGTGATTTAGAAACAAGCCTCGTAAAAGCAATCAAGTATAAGAATGTTTCTTAAGCATCAAAAAAGAACTCTTTGTTTCTCCAGAGTTTCCAGGAGTTCAGTTACAGTTTCACACTGTGTCCAGACATTCATACAGAAAGACAGTTTTAGTCAAGGAAAAATCCATAGTGAAAGATCTCCGTGACCTTTTCAAGATGCTTCTTAGTAAATTGCAACCTTTTTACAGCACTGTTAACATTTTTAATTAGAGTATTTTGCTTAGGACACTCACTAGCTCACTTGATGCTAGGAATTAGTATTCCATCTGCTTCGAAATTTGAAGCATAGTATATGAGATTCAATCCAAACTGATTATTCCTTTTATCCTTTTTTTTTAATACACATATCTGTAAGCCCCTCTAATTTAATTATTCATTTGGAGAACTGTAAAGCTTTTCAACTCCAAAAGTATATATGGGGATATATGCTGCCACGGCGGAAGTGTTTCCAGAAAAGGGAAATAAGACAGGTTACCGTTGGTGCTTCATATCAATATGCTATGATGTAAAATCTTTTTTCCTTAAATCCCCGTTCACCACCAGGACAAACGATCAAACGAATGTGTGGCCTCTTGGCGCTGAAAATTTACTTAAAAGCTCACTGTTTTGAGAAGTCCAATTCTCTTCGAGATGGGTTTCTCTCTGTTCGTGAGCCTGTCAAAAACACCCCAAAATCTCATATTCCTCAAATGTTCTACTCTCAATTCTCCATCTATTCTCATCAGAACACTCGCCATTTCCCAAGAAGTTATCAAAAAGCAAACTTGGCTTCTTAATGCAAGTGGGTCTCTATCATTTCCTCATGTTAGCTTTCAAAGATCATTCCATGTCCATTCAGTGGGATCCCAAGTCCTTAGCAATGCTCATAACCAAAACCCTAAACTTTTTACCCGTAAAATCATTGAAGACACTGAGAAAATCTGCAGCTTATTATCGACAAATTCCAAACATGGCATTGAGACATTGCTCGATCAGGCGTCCGTTGAAGTCTCTCCAACTTTGGTGTCTCAGGTATTGAAGAGACTAAGCAATGCAGGTGCTCTTGCATTGTCATTCTTCAAATGGGCGGAGAAGCAACAAGGGTTCAAGTATAGCACCGATAGCTACGAGGGCTTGATTGAATCTCTGGGCAAGATCAAGCAGTTCAATCTTATATGGACATTAGTTGATGACATGAAGCGTAAAGGGTTATTAACAAAAACGACTTTTGCCTTGATTTCGAGAAGATATGCGAGGGCAAGGAAAGTTAAAGAAGCAATAAACGCGTTTGAGAAGATGGAAGTGTTTGGTTTGAAGATAGAGTCGTCCGATTGTAATCGATTAATTGATATTTTATGTAAATCTAGACAGGCAGAGAAGGCACAAGAGGTGTTTGATAGAATGAAGAACAGAAGGTTTGTTCCTGATGTAAAATCCTACACAATATTGTTGGAAGGGTGGGGTCAAGAGAGAAACATATCAAAGTTGACCGAGGTCTTCAGGGAAATGAAAGATGAAGGATTTGAGCCAGATGTTGTGACTTATGGTATTCTTGTCAATGCATATTGCAAGGCCGGAAAGTACGATGATGCGAAGAAATTGTTTCATGAGATGGAAGCAAATAACTGCAAGCCGAATGCTTATATTTTCTGCACTTTGATTAATGGTTTAGGTTCTGAGAAAAGGTTGAATGAGGCCCTTGAAGTTTTTGAGAGATCAAAGGCTAGTGGATTTGCAATGGGAGTGCCCACATACAATGCTGTTGTTGGGGCTTACTGTTGGTCAAATAAGATGGATGATGCGTACAAGATGATTGAGGAGATGAGAAACTGTGGCATTGGTCCGAATTCAAGAACTTATGACATAATTCTTCATCATCTGATAAAGGCTGGCAGAACTACAGAGGCTTATTCTGTCTTTCAGAAAATGAGCCACATTGGGGGTTGTGAACCAACGTTGAGTACCTACGAGATTATAGTGAGGATGTTTTGCAGTGAAGATAGAGTGAATATGGCGGTAAAAGTTTGGAACCAGATGAAGGCTAAGGGAGTCCTTCCTGGGATGCATATGTTCTGCATGCTGATCAACAATTTGTGCCTTGATAATAAATTAGACGAGGCTTGCGAGTATTTTCAGGAGATGCTGGATGTGGGAATTCGTCCTCCTGGACTGATGTTTAGCAATCTAAAACAAGCTCTAGTAGAAAATGGCAAAAAAGATACTGCTTTGCTTTTGGCAAAGAAGGTTGAGAACCTAAGGAGAACTCCTTTACTTAGTTGATTCCAATTCAGATGCGTAGTAAAATCATCCATTTAAACATCATTTGTGGTAGACAGCCACTGCAAGCTCATAGAATCTAGCGATTTTATGAACCTGACATGGCGTGTTTGATGGGGTTCACTTCCTTATGTGGCTCAACCAAGTCTGGTTTGCATGAATGAATGCGCTGATATACTACTTCTTGGGTCTCAACGTGATTCAAGATTTGAACTTTCTGATATGGCTCAATATGTATCATTCTTGGTCAATGTTTGAACAATTATGATCAGTTTCTCCATTTCAATCTATAAACAGCCTACAAAGGGGTATGAAACTGGACGAAGATATATCAATGCCGAGGGTTTACATGGATCCTATTCATGCATATCAATCATTGTTGATCTGCAGAAATTCTACTTTGTTTTCCCAAGTGTGAATTCCTGTCTGGTTCACTGTAACGCTTGCCAATTGTGCCCAAATATGCGTCTAATGATTTGAAATAGATTGGAAACCCTTTAAGCCAAGATTGTGGAGACCTACAATTGGGTTCGTTCCACATTTAATTTTCTATCATTTTAAATTAAATTTTGTTTTTTTACACTTT
>JANIHZ010000208.1:19473211-19489542 GCA_027478365.1 Erythroxylum rufum | reverse complement strand
TCTCCCTTGTCTGAGTTCATCCATTTATCCCCTAACCTCATTTAAGGCTAGATTGAATCCCTCAAATTGTTGCTGCATGGCTCTCAAAGTGAAAGCGATATTTGCATCTCCCCCTTAGTTGTCATCATTACTACCTCCCTGTGACATTGTAAATAAAAGGATATACCTGTAAAACAAAGTTAGTGATAAACAACCTCACAGACTCCCTCACATGTTTCACTCAAGAATTTGTCACTCCCCTCGTGTTTAAGTCACGGCAATGACTCCCTCAAATAAGCCCACACACTCTTGCCTTTTACCACTCAAAGTTCTCTGAAATCCAAGTTACAATCAGAACCATGGCTTCATCAAATCAATGTTTCCAAATGTAGCTTGAGTAACAAGAACAACAAACCTCAGTCAAGTAACAAGTATGAGAGATCATTTCTTTTCAGATTTTTTTCCAGAATTTTTTTGACCTTTTTTCTCCTTTTTTCTTTCGGCAGTCCGACTCTGTTTTTCAGACTTTTTTCGTTTTTTTTGACTTTTTTTTCAAACTTTTTTTTGATATAAGCTGAAAGCTTTCAACAAATCATTGAAAACCCTAACTAAAACAACAGCAAGAAGAAAATTGAAATCCTTGGCCAAAAGTTAATTCACACCTGAATGAAAGATCCAACGATAATTGGATGGCGATGGGCGGTGGTTTCTTAAATTTTGATGGAGTTGAATAAGAATCCTCCTCCAAACCAAAGCTCTGATACCAAAATTGATGTGCACCACGGAAGGCTTGACGTCGGTTTGATGATGTTTCCGATGGGGTTTTGGGTTTGGGGTGTTTTCGACCTAGAGGAATGAAGAAGGATAGATATTTGGAATTCAACAATAAAAAAAATAAGGATACATAAGGTTTGATTTCTACGACACCTCTCAAAAACTTGTTCCAAGCAATCCCAATGATCAAAATATAACCCAGAGAAATGAAAAATCGACACGCCATAATTGAGAAAATAATTGATAAGTGAAAGATAATTCGAAAAGTAACAAGAACAAAATGTTTCTCCCTATCAAAGCTGACAACACTCAAAACAATATGATCTAAAAATTCTAAAACCCTAAAACATAAGTATTTATACCTAGGTCAAATAATAAAAGGTTGGGCTAAAATACATAGAAGCCCAAAATAAAACGAAGTCCAAAAATTAAATAAAAAGGTCTTATTCGTGTCTTCAAGCTCCAAGTGTATCCGGTCCAAAGATTTGAGATAATTGAATCAATTTGGGCTATGACTCAGATAACTCTCCTCCAATAGGCTTGGTATACTCCATCCTCTCCACAAATTGGCCCACATGCGCATAGAGAGCCGCCTTGAGTTTCTCGGTCCTAACTCTGGACCTAGATTCAACTGGAATGACAAACTCACCCCCGTCAAGTACGCCATCTCCATGATGATCCTTACTCCTGCTCACATCATTAGGGTTAATTATCAATAAAAAAAGTTCAAACTTTCGTTAATTTTTTAATTATAGCTCGAACTTTAAAAAGTAATAATAAAATACCCAAATTTTAATTTTTTTTCAATTCTATCCCAAACTTCAAAAAGTAGCAATAAAATATTTAAACTTTCAATTTTCTTCAATTCGAGTCCGATGTTATTTGTTATTCTCTTGATGCCCTCACCCCTTTGTTTTCTATTTATTCTTCTGACACCCCAAACTACTATTGCATTACAACATACTGCACCCGTAAGCTCTTCGTTTCCAATTTGTTTTCCTGGCTCTTAGTGTAAAGGCGTCGAAGCTGCACAATCTGAAAATTGAAGGGCGAGAGTGTCGAGAGAAAAAACTGAAAACGAAAGAAAAAAAACTGAAATCAAAGGGTAAGATCATCGGGGCTACGTAATATGATTTAAGTCATTTTTAAACAACAATGTCATTTTTAATTATGTGACTAAATGACATCATTTCATTAATCTTTATTTATTGCGTTAATTTTGGATGATGTGTATTAATAGCTAAGGTTTCTTAAACACGTGATAAACTACATCAGCAAACTTAACGAAAACACTAACGTCGGGCTAGAATTGAAAAAAAATAAAAATTTGAACATTTTATTGCTACTTTTTGAAGTTCGGGCTAGAATTGAGAAAAATTGAAAGTTTAAGCATTTTATTGCTACTTTTTAAAGTTCAGGCCATAATTAAAATTTTGATAAAAATTTGGGTTTTTTTTGGTAGTTAACCCAAGATTTTAAGTACTTACAATTCGCTATGGTCATTTATAGAAACTATTCCAATATAACTTAAGAGGTTTGACGTGATTTGATATGGATTGTAATATTTGATCATATTAAATTGGTTATTATGGATTTCATATTCAACTACTTAGGCCTTCAAATTTAATGCTAATGAACTACCTACTTAAACCAAATTATCATGGTGATCTTTTTAAATAAATTTAATTTTAGGATATTGGTAACAAAAATTTGGTACAATACTTATTTGATTTAAGAAGATAGTTTTATAGTGAGAGCATTAAGATATAATTTAAATGCAAAGATATTCTATTATAATAAAAATTCAAGTTATATTCTTGAAAAAAAATTAATGTCCAGCTTCCAACTAATATTTTAAATAGAAAAAAGTTGAAAAATATTCTTAAATAATGGTGTAATTCAGATAGTATGCCATTTTTTAAAATAAAAACACATCACTTACTACTTTTAAGATTTATATGATAGCAAAATTTCAATACAGATTAGCAGTGAGATGTGGGATGTAAAATCCATAAATGTAAAACTCATGTACCAATTTGTGATTATATCTCATAATACTTTCACAAGTTTAGACTGACATGACTCACATATTGAAAAAAAAAAAAAAGAAGGAAATTCATAGTGATTATTTTTAATTTGTACACTGTTTCACTTTAAAAAACGTTAAATAATCACTATGACTTTAATTTTTTTTCTCGGAGGAGACACATACTTGCAATTGCAGACTGACTGTACTAATGATTGAGAACTCAACAAAACGTCATCGTGTCTATGCACTGGCGAACTAAGAACTAGTAGTAATGCGACAACGAGATGCATAGAGACCCTTTTGTAACAATCGGCGTAAGGAGTCGTTAGCCCTTAATTTCAACCATATCCTTATTGTGAAAACGATATGCAGAACATGTTGTGTTAAATAATTACATATTGTGTTAAATAATATGTATTTAGTGTTCAGTGGACAGGCAATTTCGGTGCTAAAGATAATTAAGTCGACGCAAAAATGTTTATAATATTCATACAAATACAATGAAAAATCTTGTCCCACTAAAGGGGAAGAATAACTATAGTGGGTAGGTCGGACAAGGGCTAGCACTGTCGGAGTAAAGTTTCTTCAGAAAGAGAGACAATCTTCATGATTTATTTGATTGATCAACAGTCTACTCTCCAATCCATTTTCAATTTGATGTTGGCCACCACTTTATTGAACATCATCTAAATATGTATTGGATTTGTCAGATTTGCATTTGATATGATTGGATCATATGAGCTCATACTTCTGTTGTTATTTGCCGAAAGACGCAGAAAAAAAGGTGGTGGTATATTTTAATTAATCCATAACCAAGAGTAATTGAAGAACAAGCCCAAAAGTTTGTTTTTATATAATTTTGATGAATTAAGTTGGTGATAGTGGAAATGGAATGTATGTTTATTTGATGAACTGGGTCCATAATAAGATAATACTTTGGATAAATTATATTAGTGATCTTGCAAGATGACATTGACAGTAAAGATATATCATATAATAATGTCGTCTCAGCCATCCGGGTATCTGACACCTGTGGTTGCTCATATGACTGGAGGATGCCTGTTAACTTAAAGGACTTCACCATCTACGTTAGCCTTTCAAGACGTCCACGTTCCAAGTAAACTTTCCTCTATTGTGTCTTCCTTGCTTTAGAAAACATTAAAAATACTCAATTAGAGTTGTCTTTGAATTATGCGGATAACATTATGATTTTTCTTGTCCCTTCTCTTACTCGGTAATGGCCAGAAGCAAGATCTTGCTGTTTAAAAAGGATGTGGTTGTACTTGTATGTATCGACTACTTCAACACCTGGAGAGTAATTGGTAGAGCTCAGAAGGTGATAGGAATGAATAAAAACTCGGATGATAAAAACAGCATTTAATCAAATACAAGGGGACTACCTTAAACACCCGAGAGGAGTTCATGTATGCACATACCAACGACTACATCTTAGTCCTGCACAAATCATTAAACTAGAATTCCATTGAGAAGACATCTTTTGATTAGATATTCTCAACGTTACAGAACTTTCACTTACCGGTTGACTTCTTGATGTTGGAAAAGCTATCCGCCTAAGGTTTTCCTTGCAATTATGTTACTAACGGCTGCTTTGTAAGAAGTAGAACATTATACCTTCCATCGATGATCGCTGCTAGATCACCATACATGACGTTTTCACATATATTTTAATATTGAATCATCGTAAGCATGTTCGAATAAAAGAATCTACTTACTTCCCTTCAATGCACCATGCAATACTCATAATTTCTTGCTTGTTTTGCCAAGTTATATATTAAGCATATATAAAGAAAATCAAATATTATTTCCAAAGCATCGCAGCCTTGCTTTCTGAGACATTAAGTGGAAAAGTAAAGCTATTATAGCAATGAAGCATCTCGTTTATTTGCTTTGATCCTGACAAGGGCCGTACTGTTTGAGAGATGGCTGGGAAGAACATCTTGAAGAGAATGTTTTACTGATGATAAGAAGGAATTTCTTCCATTGTAGTCCAAGTGGACTTTCTTCCGTTGTAGTCCAAGTGGACAGTTGAAGATATTTTCATGATTGAAATTGAATTATCATATCAGGGAAGATTTCCTCTCTTATTGTGTTCAAAATCCTTACATATTAAATATCTTTTCACGTGTATACCAAAAAATTCTCTCATTGACTCGTCGAAAGGAAAAGTCATGGAAGTATCTTCGCTACGGCCCCTTTTACTTTTAACTCTGTCCTATTTCGTTTCTTTGTGTGAAAGATTTATCCATTCACCAATCAGAGGTTGGTATGTGCATGATAATCAATTAGCTTTTGTGTGCCATGAAAGAGCAAAATGGAATCAGGAGCCTAGCCTGTACTATCCCTAGGACCTTAGTCCCTAGTCTAATAGCCCCGTTACCAACCTTCCAGGTTCAGATGTGCTTTGTCCATTGACTTAGCTTTATCTAACATTCTTCTGCGCCCAAAAATTGTTCAATGTTAGTGCTTCACTTTACATAGATGTAAAAAGTATGCGCATGTGTATAAGGCAGTGAATTGTGTTAATCCACAGATCTTTTTTATGTATTGTCATTTGTATTTGAAGATGGAGCGTTAGAATATGATAAGAGACCAAGACAACACAGAGGAAAGAAGTGTATAGGTTAATGTATTCGTTAAGCACCGCCAATAAATTCCATCATCTGAACATGAGTCATCAGAAAGCAAAAGAAGCCAAAGATGCTCCAAATTTAAGAGAGCGAAACATTATATTCTCTAATTGAAGTAGCTTAAATATGACAAAATCAAAGTTTACTTTTTATGCTCTTATATTCGATGGGAAACTTTGATGCGCTTTATTAAGCACTAAGCTATCTAAAACTTTAGTCAAAATTTCACTTTGATCACTAATAATGTGGGAGAACTTAGTGTAAATTAAAAGTTGGACTATATTATTTAATAGTTCCTCTTATAAATATTAAAGTATACCTTGTCACTACAAAATGAAATAGACTTCATGTTAACTATTGTTTTTAATATAATAAAAAACTTTAATTATAATAATTTATATCATTATGATAATATATATTGAGCGCACGGAGAGTACATCATCAAAGTGCGTGGCGTTGTGTTACACCAATAAATCAAGAATGGCTTTTCTTACCGTGACAAGATCTCCTAAAAATTCTCGACTTTGTGTTCGTATCTAATTTTTAAAACAAGATAAATATGATAGGCCCATTAAAGTTATTGAGTATATGAACACTAGCTCATACACAAACATTACAAAGCCTAACATTTTACCCCCCGAAGCATGAAGTTAAGAGCCGCTCTTGATTTAGTGGTGTAAACAACTTCATAGAACATAAAATTAAGTAATTAAACATCTGAAATTGCTACTAAAAAAAACTAATGTCAACCATCCATCAAGTATAACTTTCTGATGTCATTGTAAGAGATTTGGTTCTAATATAAAATGAATCATGTTAAAATATTAATGAGCAATTACTACATTGAAGAATCGAGTATAACTTTTTACTTCAAAAGTTTCGAATTATTTTCATCTTAGTGGGCCTTTAAATTTTATTAGATACCAACACATCCACTTTTCTGACAACAACCTTTGGTGGCCATCATTTTGTTCAAGGTTTTAAAACACCGACGTATTATTATGCGTTATATTCATGTGGCTGGCCGAAAGGAAATGTAGAGTTTGTCTTAGAATTTGATAAGTTGTAGTGTCTTTCACTAAAGTGGTATGAAGCAGCATCAAAATAGAGCTTTTGTTGTAAAGCTATACAATCCACCAGAAGAAGGAATCGGCAAAAAGCAATGAATTGACATTTATTTATGTATTCCTCTCGCACTCATTAAAGTCCATCTTTCCTTTTTCAGAGGACGGTGTTGTTGCAGAGGTTAAAAAGAGAATAATGATCCATTTTCCAAGGCCTCGGCTTCATTAATTCTCCTTATTACTACCATTTTGATTACAGTGAAATTCATCTCTGGAGATGGCAACTTGAACCCGCCCAAGGATTAGTCCATACTGCTCTTCTCCTCATCAGGACCAAGCTTTATATTTGGACCTTGGGCCTACTTTTGTTTTTTAAAAGCAAAATAAAGCTTCCATAAACATCGAAGGCCTCAGACTGCAAGTCTGCAATTAGTCCTACATTTAATTAGGTTAAAACATTTGTATTCTAGTAAAACCGTTATCTTTGTATTGTCTGGAATATCTCAATCAAATCATTATGGTTAACTCCACATGTTTCAGTTATTGTATTTTTTAAAAAAAATATTGAGAATGTAAATAAAACAGTTGCTACATGATGATAGAGGACAAAAAGAAAAGAACAATAAATTTAAACACTTTACTAATTTTTTTAATTTAGTATTCAATCTTTAAAATTTTTTATTTAGCTTAAAATTTTTCAAATACTTGTAATACACAAATTAAAATGCCAAAAGTGTATTTTGAGCTTCAACGTTTACAATAAAATATAACTTAAACCCTAATATTTTGAAATGTTCTGATTAAATTCTAACGTTTTCAAAACGTTTAGAATAGACTATAAATGGACGAAAAATATGACAGGGTTAACTATATATCACATGACATTATTTTTATATTATTTAAATTAATCAAAAAGTAGATCCCATAGTTACTTGATAGTAAGGGTCACTATTTATACATTTCAATAGGTCCCACTTGCCATATGACAATGGGGCCGATATTTATATATTATAGACTATGGGACCCATTTATCATGTAACAGTGAGGCCCAGTTTTATTTAAAATAAAAAATAATGCTACATTATCATTGACTTGATATTTAACTAACTGAGAGTTGATCTCGTTAAATTTAACATCCACTTGGAGTCTATTTTGAATGTAAGAAAACGTTGGGTTTAATTTGAACACTTCAAAACGTTAGGGTTTGTTCTATATTTTGTTGTAAATGTTGAGGCTCAAAACATACTTTTAACTGAAATTAAAATGTTGTTTCCATTAAATAATTTACTAATGTAATAAAGAGAATTCACTTTTTGTGAACACTTGAATAACTTATTTTTTATTTGGGCTCAACAATTACCTATGTAATTAATTTGATAAACCTAATCTTTTTATCTCTAACCCTTTTCATAGACCCTAAATGTATAGATAAGAAAACATGTTAGTTTAGGGCACAATGAAAATTATTGGAATGTTTAGGTGAATAGAGCAAGATTACAACTCGATTAGGAAGAAATAAGAAATAAGAAATATATACACTAAATATTATTGTGAGTGAAAAGAAGAATTATATCACAAGAAGTCTCTAACTATAAGTTATAAATAATATTGTAACTTAGTACATGCAAGATTAGAATTATCAAAAGCTTTACTATTGGATACTGAACTTATTATTTTTTATACATAAAAAAAGAAAATAGATGGATATTTATAGGTATATCAAGCTAATTATAATCATACATTTCAATTAGTTATAATTATCACACATTATATTTACTTTGTACCATAAATTATTTATCTTTGTTTAGATATTTCATAAATAATATCTAGATTCTTCTAATGTGATATTATGAGTAATATTTAGATATTATGAGTAATATTTAGATTTTTCCATTTGAATAACATCTAAAAATCTCCCCCTTAATGATTTGATTAAAACCAATTAATCTTTAGACTACCTTGCCATTGTCATGTTGTTTATAATCCTGTCAGGTTGCATGAGGATTGACACTAAATAAAGTTATTACTATTGACTACTTTTGTCATAAAACCTACTATATTCTCTTTAGTATAGACTTTTTGCATATCCATAGTTCTTTCCTCCACTTTTTCATGACTAGAATGAAATTGAACTTGTATGTGCTTGATATTTGAATGAAAATTCTTTGCTAAATGAAAAGTACTACAACTATCACAAAATAATGAAGCCTTTTCTGAGTTCTTATATCACCAAATTTAACCATATATCTTCTTTACTGGCTTGTAAAATTGCTACATATTCCACTTGTAATTCTCTTCTGGAGGTTATGTGAAGATAACTCTTGAGTCAAAAAGTCATGTATTAAGTAATGAATTCATTCTTTCAATTGTGGTCGCTGCTTCAGAACATAAAGCATTACCATTATTTAAAGTACTTGTAAAATTTTCTTCACTAATAAAAATTTTCTTATTTAAATCCTAACAATTCTTCTTCAAGTGACTTTTCTTACCACATTTTTTGCATTTTAAATTATTCTTATTTCTTGATCTTGATCTACCATAATTTTTGCTCCCACTTAAGCTATATGTGTTTGATCTCCCTCTTGTAATTATTAAAAATGTGATTTATTATCAACTAAACTACATATCTTCCTTATTCTTATGTTGACTTTCTTTATCTAGAACTATGGCTAATGTGTCTTTAAAGACTAAGGGAGTGCTTCGTTAGTTAGTATGGGAAGAAAGGAATAGGTAAAGGAATGGAAAAAGATGGTTGGTAATATACTAAGATTGGATGAACATTAATTTTTATATCCCCTTTTGGGGGAATACTCCATACCCCCCAATATAGTGAGGAATGGAAGCCATATCCATGTTTGTTCCTCACTTCATTCATTATAATTCCTATTACTATTCTACCAAGTGAACCAATCACGCCCTAAATAGTTTGTAATAAGTTATTGGTTAGGTTGATGATGAGTTGATCATATGAATTAGGTAAACTTTCAAGTATATGATGCAAATATAACTCTATTATATAACCCAACAATGTAAGATGAGAGAATAGAGTAGTCAAATTATCAACACTAAATTATGCTTTCTAATCAATCAATATTAATTATTCATGAAATATAAGAATACAAAACAAGAAATACTTGAATTAACATAAAATATAGGTTAAGAACAAAACCTCACAAGGTTATAACTAAAGTTTTAAATCCTCTTGAATCATAATATTGGATTTAGCCACACATCACTTTATTTCCAGCACCAAAAATAGAAGAAATGAAGAAATATTGAAAGAAAACTACAAAGAAATGAAATAGAATGATATGAAAGCTGTTGGACGTGTTTTTATCTTCTTTTCCTACTTAAAACTGGCTTAATTCTATCTTGCAAAGATCCTAACTGAACAAATCCAAATCCCTATATAATGGGGATGGAAATAAGTTTCCTAATTGAATTCAAACTCTTAAGGTGAATTTAGGATTAGGCATGATCTCGCCTTATCTGCTACAATGCTCTGTCTACTTGTTTCCAAAATTTGTGATTTTGTCCAATAATGCTCCAATTTGATACAATCTCCGCTTGTTGCCTCCTAAAAAAACAAATATTAATTTTCCTAATGAGCACCAAAATATAGCTAGGATAAAATAGATAATTCCAATTAACAAAACTTAATAACTTCTTATCCATCATTTATAAAGTCCACCAGTCTTTCGTTAATATTTGTAAGGTAATTATCCTTTGTAAGAATACCTTTCATCTTCAACTTTTATAATGAGAAATTATTCCTATTAAACTTCACAATCTTCAATTTGGTTCCCATTACTTTTATCTCAAACTACTTTGATCTAAAAGAAATAACTATTACTATTTCATGTAGACAATAATTATATATGTGACTAATGCCTAGTACTTTCAAAGAGTGAATAATTTTTGGGGTTAAATTCTTAGGAACCCTTTTGGTTTGATAAATTATCACATTAGTCCCTCATTTTCAAAAATTGTCAAACACTAACCCTGTGGTTTATCTAAGATATTGTATGTTCCCTTACCATATATTTGTCATTTAAAACCTTATTTCTAAATGAAAAAATGACATCGTATGAATTTTTTGAAGCATAGATGGCATATTCTTGCCATATAAAAATGATGTTAAGTGGGTTAAATAACCTGCACAATGTTTGAGTTTATGCAACGTCATTTTTCTCAACCCATATGATGTCATATAAAGCCAAAATGATGTCTAGTTATATCATCTCCTAAATAAAACTAGGCATTCTTTGAATTAGGGTTAGGTTTCCTTTCCATCTATTGGAAAATGAAAGGAAGAATGATTCCAAATCTCTGTTTAGGAAGCAATGGAAATAAAATGTTGATTTCAAGAAGCAGTGGGACTACTTTCAATTCTTAGTATTATCTTATTCCGATAACTTCCATTTTTTTGTTTTCTTCTAATGCAATGCATTTTCTAGTTTATAGAAGTTGTTAATAAATATATGTAAGGCATAATTATGAAAGAAAATGAGTTTCCAGTTATAAGCTTTGACAAATTATAGCTATTCTAGGAAAAAGATAGACTTTTATTATGCTTTATTCAATATGCTTGATTTTTATATGATCTAATTATTTTGCACTATCTTATTATTATTTCTTTCTAGTTTTGTCATTGTATTAATGACTTTCTTTCGTACTAATGCAACATTGATGACCCTAATTCTTAATTTTCAATGTATAGCAAAGACTGTATTCGTGGTCATTCGATTTTCACATTAATTGTTAGTTTTATTGTTGTGCCCATAGTTATTAAGTAGATGATATAAATGAGTTTTGAGAGGTTGAACAAGTGTAACAATGCATATTTCTTGAGTATAACAGACCATTGATCATAATTTCATTTTGACTAGATTGTAAGTAAGTTTTAATATTTGAATTCATTTGCACACCAATTCTATAAGTCATTCATTTTCTTATGCTACTTATCTCTCCATTGGTGAACCATCCTGCTATAAATAAATTTTAGTTTTATTTTGTAGAGGGCGTTGGGGAAAGTAATTCATTGAGTTGAAATACAAATATAGTCAAGTGACAGTGAGATAATTTAGGTAAAATAGAATTTACTAACATGAAGTCTTGAGGGTGCAATAATGAGGCCTATACTAGATGCAAATTACAACAACAACAATAATAACCCAATGAAAGTCTCACTGATACGCGAGGTTTGAGGAGGTACAATAATATGCATCCTTATCCCTAACTGATAGAGAGACTATTAAACTAATTAGGTGTAATGATGCAAATATTTAAGTCTCTCAATCAAGTAATGATTAGTATTTGTTCATAAGAAAAATAAGTGCAACCACATTGCACTAGGATATCAAACAAATATATATGTGATTTACATCATTGAATATAAGGAATTAAAGTTGCTCAAATATAAGGAATTAGAATTGCAACATACTCATCACTGTCTCCATAAAAATCAATTCAATTTTCTCTATTAATTAGTCTTATGACATATACTTATAGCTTCATGCTAATTTAATGGATATACATTATATAAAGTTTCTCAAGAAAAGTTAAATTGGTACTATATTTGATATATAAAATCATCAACATCAATAATAGCAAGTGTGCAACAACGAGTCCATGTGTATTACAATAGTGGATTGTAGACTCATTTACAAACTTCTTAAACATTGAAGAACCTTAAAAGGATATTTTACAGCTATCCAAAATATATGGTAAATTCTATGAATAATATCTTGTTTATTACAAGGATTCTAACAAACATATGACCATGATCTTTTTTATTGGAGGGAAAGGAATGCTTTAATTTCTTTGAGTGGATTGATAAAAAATTACTCCATCGAGTTTAGATGTCATAAATTCCTTAAGAGAGATGAACATGACATGCAATAAACAAAAGGGAGATGGTAAACTTAGTTAGAGGGATAGTAAACTTAGTTGGATATGGGGCTTGATGATATTATCTTAAATTATGACTAGTGTAACAATTTGTATTTGTATGTACATGAAATGGAGATGATATTGACTGTATTTAACTTTTTCTAAATATGTCGTTTGTATGACAATATGTATTAAATTAATGAAAGTGAGTAGTGATTTTATTTCATGCAATTGTGTACATAGATATGGCTTTGAATTTAAAATGAAAAGATAAATAAAATCATTTCCTTCACATGGTGTTGTAATTACATACATATGAGTCAATCTATAAATTCAAAAGTAGACAATAAATTTAAAATATCAACAAAATGATTCCTTACACAAGGTGTTGTAATTACATACATTAAAAGAAAAAAAAGAGTATATAAAATGAACCACATAAGCTTTCCTCAAATAATTAAAATATGATAAAATAGTCTTCATAAGTTTCAAAAACATAAAGGACTAGAAGCTATCTATACATATCCTTTACTCCTACTTTTTGCTAGTCTAGCCTTCCTCTCTCATAACCTTGTTGAAATGTCAAATCTTCCAACTTTGGTTGCCTTCCTCTTGGCTCCAGACTTTTAAACAGGCCCCTTTCACTTTCTTTGTGATCTATCTATACATTGCTTTCTTGAGAAGGCATTTGCACTTCACCCTAGATTTAAAAAATAATATTAGTTGATATATCACTTACACTCTTACTTTAATATCAAAAAATAAATGCGCCATCATTTCATTCATAGTAATTGACCCAGGTCCTAGCATCTTACAAGTTCTTCAATTATGTCTAGCTCATTTCTTGTAAATTATATGGCCACCAGTCCTTGTTGAAATAATCATGGCCTTCTTACCTTCACCAACTTCCCTTATTCACTTTTTCTTTGGGCCTTTTAGCTTTTTTCGTTTACGAGGGAGGATTGATCTTCTATCCATGTTCTTCTTTAATTATAGGCTAGAATTGTTCACCTGGTACTGGATTAATACTCTTCTAATAAAACCTTTTCATTGGTGCAGTACCGGTGCATATTATCCTTAAGATCTCCTTTCTCTAAAAAACCACTAAAATGTCATGGCTACATAGGATCCCAATTAACTTCCATCTCCTACATGTGCATTCATTTGTTCAAGGTTCACAATATGATGGTCATGTGTATAGTGCTCAATTTCAAATTTTCCATCACCTACTGTAAAGGTGTTAAGGTATCAGTATCATTTGTGTAAATAGGTATGAAATGTAAATGATGTCATTACCTACAAAATGAGCCAAATAATTTGTAGCCTTCTTACTTTTTTTCTAGCTTTGACACAATGTTAGGACATATCTTATCATTGTAAGCAACCATTCCTTGCTTCACCTAATGAAATCTCTTCATTGTAGCTATTCTTATCACGTTTAAGTAATTCAAGATTGGTTTGTCTCATGCATTCCTCAAATATGCATTGAAACATTATATTGTGTTGTTTGATAATAAATAACTCTTACATCGTCTATTAAATGCATGTTTATACCATCTCTTATAGGGAATATTTGCCAACCAGTCATCAACATCCTTATTCACGCTCTCTCTCTCTTACTCTTTTATCGCTTACAACCTTGTTGTGTACAATCTGATGCAATACTCCAGATCTAGTTCATACTTGCTTTGTAAATTGACCCACAAATGCCTGAAGTAATAACAATGGTCCAAATATGTGTATTTATGCCTAAACAATTCTTGTAGACCTTGAATCATATGATAAATATAAGCTTAATAAGAAATAAGGGGAATATGAAATTTACAATAAGAATAATTCATTGTGTTACCTTATGTTTATTACTTATGAACACCTATGACCATTCACTGCCAATATCATCCAATAAGCTTCCCCAAAACCATTTTTAGCTCTCTTTGTTCTCAACTTGTATAAGATTCTAAGTCAATAGAAATATATTATCATTTGGATCCCTTATAATGGCCATCAGTCATTATAGCTTGTCTCTAAATGAAAACCATCAATGTACAAACATTAATAAACCTAGATTTATTTGTCCAAGGCACTTGTTTTATAAGTCAAACACACCATTAGGAGGTTTGATGTATATCCAACAATCCCTGTTGCATTCCATCACTATTAAGAAGTACCCTCACAACTTTTCAAACTGTGCCCCTTCATCTCCTTCCAACAAATAAAAGGTATATCTCTTATCTCTATATGCATTGATGTCTATAATCTCTTGCTCGTAATCTTCTAAAATTACACCCTTTACCACAGATATAGGCCAACTAGTATAGTCTCTAAAGTGTGTTAAATACCTACGAGCAATCCACTGGTAATCAATTTATTTATTATCAAATAATCTCCCATAAGAATGATAATCATAGAACATCTTAATCTAAAATGCATTCTTATATTGTGTAAGCCTTGCATGTAATCAAAAATTTCTTTAAATTTTTTGTTATCTATAAGAAATAAGATTCTTTGGTGAATACCTTCACAATAAAATTACATAAAATGTGGATTTATGTAAGGAGGAAAATACAATATGAGATATTATATAATGCATTAATATTTTTCCTATAGCTATGCCTAATACAATGATTTACTTTTAATAGTTCCAATTGAATCAATTAGTAAGATTTCACATTAGATACGAAACAATGTCTTTGAAAGAGTTAAAGTTAATGATTTTAGGATGTGATGTTTAGATGAAGCATGTATTATCCACTAAGTTTAGAACTAAATAGGGTACTAAAAGTTTATGAGATATCTAAAAGGTTAGATATAATCTTATAAATACATTGAACATATTGTTTAATTTAATGTATACTTATAGGAGAATGATTCTTAAGATAAGTAGTAGGAGTAAGATGAAATTTTAAAAGTTAAAATCTCATAATAATACATCTAATTAGAACAAATTCCTTTGTTGATAAATTTAATGTATAATTGAAAGGATATGACACATTAAAAAAATTCACTTTCATAATGAATTCAAATAGTTTGTTTTGGTAATGATTTTGAATCTATCATTTCTATAAGAAGGTTAATGGAAGTATAGTTTTCCTTTACAAGAAGGTTAGTAAAAGTATAGTTGTCTTCTTTAGTGACAGTATGTAGAGACATATTAGTCATAGAGAACAACAATTTTAATTTTCAATTGTTGAAAATACAATTGTCCAAGAAAACTCTTGTTGGATATAAAAAGATAACAACTTAATTCTAGGAATTAGATCTATAAAGATAACATGGAATTTGTTTACCTGTTCTAAGTTCAATTACATAGATAGTGTACTAAAGATGCCTAGTATTTGAGATATATGAAACTTGTGAAGTATTAAAGATATCCAGTATTCTATGTATGAGTTGATATTTGAGTTCAAGGTGATAAGAATATTAGCTTTAGAAGTAAATCCTGAATAAAGTATATTTTACTTATAATAATATTATTTAGAGAATAGAAAGGTTCCAATGAAGCAATAATTGTCAATAAAGCCGTATATATTTTTCATTTAGTGGAAACGATTAATTGGATTAATAAGTTCTTTAATAAACTTGATATAGTTCTTTGCATTTATTAAGATAGTAATGTATTGTGAAACATTAAAGTCATTGGGCATGTAAAATGAGCTAAGGTCTCATAAAATATCCAAAGATGCATTTAGAAAAATTTTCTTAATTATGATGATAATTAATTAAGATGAAAGTTGTAAGATTTAAACAAATTCTCATAACAGAGAATCTTATAAAATTCTCTTATTATGCCACTATCCTAGCAATAGCATGATCGTTATATGGTGATATAGTATAAGATACTTAAACGGTTGGCTTAGTGCAAGTGAGAGATTGTTGGTTTGTGCCCTGTAACTAATCGGTTGGTTATAGTTTAGTGGAAAAATAATTTAAAGGGAATCTTTATCT
>JANIHZ010000208.1:19424001-19436669 GCA_027478365.1 Erythroxylum rufum | reverse complement strand
ATTTTTATAACGTAACCACATAAGAGTATTTTTCATAAGATAATTTTATAATTATTAAGTGAATATTATTTATTTATTGGGCATATAAGATATTAATTAGATAATAACTTAGATTTCAAAGCTATATAAATCCTATCTTAAATTGAAGTTTATGATTATGTGGGTAATTGAATTGTATTTTATATGGATTTTGTGGATTTCGGATAAGTGAAGAAAGAAAGAGATGAGGTTGTTGTGTTTTAAACTTGGACGTTGTTTTGTTGCATGGCTAATTATGCTTGCTTGAGTATGTCAATGTCGTGCACGTCTCCTATTGTTGTCGATGTGAATCTCTAATGTGAGTGTGCTGCAATGATTTCATGTGGGTATACGGTATAGAGTTTAGGTCATGTGGTAAAGAGTTTAAGGGGGTTTAATTGTTAGAAAAACAATCATAGCGGCAATTAAAGGTGAGCATCCGGATAATTCGGGCCAATTTTTCACTGTTCGGGTAAAGCCCGAATTATCCAAAAAAAATTTCATCTTACCCTGTCTGAACCCAAAATTTCATTACCCGAACTTACCCGACCCGATTTACCCGAATTACCCCATTTACTCGGTCCGAATTACCCTATTTACCTGGCCCGATTTACCGAAATTACCCTAATTATCCTATTTCATAATTATTTTAAACCTAATTCGGGTAATCAAGTAACTCGATTTTTTTTTCAGAATTACCCGTCCCAGCCCGAAAATAATTCGGGTAATATCCGGCCCGACCCGATTTATCCAAATTTTAGCATTTTATTACCCGAATTAATTTAGGCTGGGTCGGATAATCGGGCCGGTCCAAATAATGCTCACCCTTAGCGGCAATCTTATAGGTTGGGGGTGAGCTGAATATACGTATGTTGTGTGAGACAAGAGTAATGATGCAATGAGTGGAGTGATGGTGCAGTGTGTGTGAGTATCATGTGCAGTGGGTGTGTGAGGAAAACCGTGTGAGCTTTAAAAATTCCAATCATAGCGGCAATTAGAGGTGAGCATTCGGGTAATTCGAGCCAATTTTTCACTGTTCGGGTAAAGCCCGAATTACCCAAAATTTTTTCCATCTTACCCAGTTCGAACCCGAAATTTTATTACCCGAACTTACCCGACCCGATTTACCCGAATTACCCCATTTACTTGGTCCGATTTACCCGAATTACCTTATTTACCTGGCCTGATTTACCCGAATTACCCTAATTACCCTATTTCATAATTCTTTTAAACCTAATTCGGGTAATCGAGTAACTCGATTTTTTTTTTCAGAATTACCCGTCCCAGCCCGAAAATAATTTGGATAATACCCAGCCCGACCCGATTTACCCAAATTTTAGCATTTTATTACCCGAATTAATTCGGGCTGGGTCGGATAATCGGGCCGGCCCGAATAATGCTCACCCCTAGCGGCAATCTTATAGGTTGGGGGTGAGCTGAATATACGTATGTTGTGTGAGACAAGAGTAATGATGCAGTGAGTGGAGTGATGGTGCAGTGTGTGTGAGTATCATGTGCAGTGGGTGTGTGAGGAAAACCATGTGAGCTTTAAAAATTCCAAGAGTCCGTCATGTCCTCTGTTGGCAGTCCCTCTGGTCACCCATGGAAGTTGTATGCGTAGATGTTATGTCCCATACGAACAAGCAAATGGATAATGATTAATGGAATGGAGGCGTGCCGTGTGCTATTTCTTTGGATTGATGAGATATGTTATAAGCACAGTAATTAAGAAAGTTCTGTGTACAGTAACTTTAATTGGTTATAGATCACAACATTAAGGCTTCCCGGTCTCCGTGACTCCACAGGGCCTACTCTTTGTCAAATCTTCTTAAAGATAACGTTGCTGGAATTTTTCAAAGGTGTTGATTTATTTTTGGTTCTCTTAACTTTTTTGTTTTTTTGTTAGAAACGAATCGAAAAGTTTGCGAAACTGCCCCTACGGTTTTTCAATTGGTATCAGAGAAAGGTCACCAATTCATAACTTGGTAGCAAATTGGTGCAGATCCTAGTTTCACAAACATGGCCATGAGAGAAGGAGCATCGATTATCAGGTCACCACTGTTGGACAGATCTAACTATCCTGCATGGAAATTACGGATGAAAGTCTTCATACAAGCTCAAGGCATGAGAGCTTGGCATTCAGTAGTACACGTTTAGACGCATCCGATGATCACCGATGATAAAGGAGAGGCAGTTCAGAAAGATCCATCTAAATGGATAAGAGTCGAAGAAGAAAGTGCACTCAGAAATTCACAAGCAATGCATGCGATATTCAGTGCTGTTGATGAGGGATGCTTCTTAATGATTTCAACATGTGAATTGACAAAAGAAGCGTGAGATGCTTTGCAAACTATTCATGAAGGGTCAAAATTGGTGATAGCGTCGAAACTACAGATGTTAGCTGTGCGATTTGAAGAGCTAAAGATGGATTATAATGAGACTATTGGAGACTTTCATGAAAAATTGCGTGATATAGCAAATCAGGCTTATCAATTGGGGAAGAAATACTCCAACATAAAATTAGTCAAGAAAAAACATTGAGATTGCTACCTCTAAGATTTATTCAAAAAATTGTAGTAATAGAGGAGGCCCACTACATTGATAATCTGTCATTGGAAAAAGTAATTGAAATCCTTATAAACTTCAAAATGAATCTTTTAAGAGGTACGCAAGAAAGAAGCAAAGGATTGGCACTATAGGTGGAAACTAGAAAAAGTGTGAATGACTTAGAAGATGAATCCGACGAGAATGAGGATATAAAGATATTAACACGAGAGTTCAGTAAATGGTTGAAGAGAGTGAAAAAGTGTTGGGACCCGATTTTGGAACCGGACCCCAACCGGAAAAACGAAAAACGGAAACACAAAACGAAACAAAAGAACGGAAAGCGAAATCAAAAGCAGAAGCGAAAAGCGGACAAAATGAAAGAACGTATTACAAAGCTAAACGAATCGAAAGTGGGCCAAAACAAATACAAAAAGCGAATTGGATCAAAAAGCGTGCGAAACACAAATCGGATCGGAAGTCATAAAGCTGAATCAAAATCAAATAGCGGAATCGAAGGAACGGATTCAACGAAAACTTAACTCCTACATCCGAAACCCAATATTTTAGAAAAACATTGCGTTGGAAACTCTAAAGACACACTCAGAACCAAACCAATCCGAAATCGATATAAATTTTTGTTTGTTTTTTTTTGAAAAAAAATTGGGCAGCACAACGGCTATATTTTAAGAATCCCAAAAACCTGCAAATGGTTTCAAACACACTTCTAAGTCCCATCCATCAAAAAAATTCATCGGATCTCTTGTTCGGAATTCCAACACAAACAAACACATTTATATACTTATAACACTTCAATAATTCCCAAATATCAGTATCTTGGACCTCTTGTCCGGAACCCATATCACATTCAATCACATTCTTCCATATCCAAGTCACATTCACATCTCAATTCAATACACAAATCCATAAATCATACACATCATGAAATAAATGCTTACAAAATATTAATGGCATTTTCAAGCCATAATACAACATTAATCTCAAAATCCGAAATATACAAGAATATACAAATTCCAAAATCCTCCACAAACGTCTAAAATCTTATTCTTACAAATGATGAAGTTAACCCTACAACATATATACAAATAAACAGACGTCATAACTTGCTTTCATCCGGTCTCCTTCTCGATACCTGGAGATGGGGATGAAAGGGGGTGAGCTTTACAGCTCGTGAATAACATGTTTATAAATCAAAAAATAAGCCAAAAAAATATCTTTTTAAAACTGTTGCTATTTTATAAAATTTTCACAATAAAAATTCATCAAATGCTTATTTCTCAAAAATTTCTCAATTTATCAAAGAATTCATGAACATTTCTTAAAACATGAATGTAATCACACATTAGAAACAAAACAAAAGCACATAAACACATCAAAATGGTCTGGGTCGGTCCAGAAACAAAACGTACTGCACATTCCCGCATAGCGGTCCTGTGCAGCCGTGAACAGACCATACTACACCTTCCCGCATAGCGGTCCAGTGTAGCCGTGAACTTATGGGAGTCCTTAACGGAACTCCAATGCCATTAGAGGGCAGACGAGCGAAGCCTAGACAAGTGCACTTGACCCTCTTATGGGACCTAACCAAACCCACATAACAGACAAATCACACATGAAATCGAACTGCCCGGAGGCATCTTTCAAAAACTTAGTTTTCATACACGAATCATAATTCAAATATATTTCCATTCACATTGCACATTCATCATCCAAATTCACATGACAATTTCACATTCAATCAAAAACAATGAAATCTTCAATTATAGGCATTTCTCAAATTATGCAAAAACAATGCATTTTGCAATTGTAGCAATTTATCGAATCATTAACAATGAAATTGAAAATATTTATCTCCTTCTTGATTTTTCGAAAACGTAAACAACGAATTTGCAAAACATTTCTATTCTTGATTTTTCGAAAACTTATAATTAGCTTATAATTCAAAATATAAACATGGTACCCACCTCATTTCCCATGCTTGGAACTTGTTCAAAGCCTCAATTTCTCCATTGCCTCACTTAATTTTCCTCATCCAAGACAAAATCCCTAATTAATAAACATCCAAAATTGAACATCATATAGGGCATAATCACCAAAATTAACTATAGAAATCCCAAACCCATAACATTCTTAAACTATCTAAACCAAAATCTCATTAAAATTCAAAGATCAAAAATCTTCTCTTACCTTAATCTTCTCCAAATTCGAAATTTCTTGGCTTGAAATAAAGCTCTTGAGTTCCTCCACGTTTTTCTCTCTTAAATCCCCTTAAAATCACTCTTGAGATTTCCTAAAAATCGAAACCTAGCTTTGTTTTTTCTTCTTTCTCCTATCTCCACCGAATGCTCACTATCACTTCTCTCTTCTTTCTTTTCTTTCTTTTGGAAATGTCTAAGTCCCATGACAGTTCTCTGCTTCTTTTTATACTAAAACCCACTCTTCTTATTTACCATCTTGCCATTAATGAATGAGCAATGCCTCTTTTGCCCTTACTTATAAGCCTTATGACTTAAAACCTTAAGTGATCTTCCAACAAAGCCCTTTCCATTTTACCTTAAAATTTGACAGCTCGACTCCTTAATTCGATCAGGTAAATAAAGCCATTTGATAAAACTTCCTTCTAGAAAAAAGTTCCTCTCTGTCTGATCTTTCTAATAAACCAAAACCGCTCAATTTGGATCAGAATCGAAGAAGTTATGGCTAAAACACTTTCAGGCTAAAACAAAATCAAGACTGAACACTATACCTAACTTCACTCCCAAAATTGAAAGTCTTATAAGCTGAATCTCGATCGGACATCTTCATAACATTTGTAGGTACTTGACTCGAGTTTAATTGGCAATAAGAATCAGATCGGTTGGAGCTCCATAGCTCCAGATATCACCAATATACTGAACCTTGTTCAGAAAAATATCTAGCTCATACTCTTTAATCGATCATCCCATTTTGAGTCGATCGATCTTTCTCAGTTAAAACTCAAAAATCATAAACTTGGCATGGAAAGATATAGGGATGTCTTAGAAATCCAATGCTTCAAAAATCAGATCGATCGGATGTCGGACAAAAAAGTTATGGCCAAAACAATGGAGGGAGGTCGAATCAGGCGAAAATGGCCAAGCGGAAATGGCCGAATGAAAATGACCGAGCGGCAATGGCCGAGAGAAAATGGCCGAGCAAAAATGGCCGAACGAAAATAGCTGAGCGGTAATGGCCGAGCAAAAATGGCTGAGCGAAAATGGCCGAATGAAAATGGCCGAGCTGTAATGGCCGACTGAAAATGGCCGAGGGGTAATGGCCGAACGAAAATGGTCGAGCGGCAATGGCCGAGCGGAAATGGCCGAGCGGCAATGGCCGAAGAAAAATGGCCGAGCGGCAATGGCCCTTTTTTAGACCAACTTTCCAACTTCTAAAATCCATAACTTTTGACCTAGAACTCCAAAAATTACAGACTTGGTGTCTACGGAAAGATAAAAGACCGATCTACAATTTCCATACAGAACTTAAAGACAAATTCGGTCTCTAAAGGGGCCAAAAAGTCCATACAAAGGGGCTGGTCGATCAGCTTCACACTAAACAGCATCAGAACTTCCAAAAATCATAACTTCCTACTCCCTTGTCCAAAAATTTCGTGCTTTATATCAATGGAAAGATAAAAATAAGCTCTACAATATTCATGAAGAATTCACAAACCAATTCAGCCTCTAGCTAAGCCAATTTTGCGATCGAAGTTCCTGCCCTGTTACAAAATCACCTTAACAACATCTCAACTTCAAAATTTCATATCTTCCGAATTCTCACATCCTCAAATAACAAATTATACATCATTGGAAAGCTATGAAGCTCCTCGGTAACACTCAAGAAGACTACCTGCTCCCATTCAAACTTCATCAGCCCAAAACTTACATCAATGCACAGCATACACAAACTTACCCTATGCACACTTTCCAAACACAAAGCAACATAACCTAAACTTCGAAAGATCATAACTTTCAATCCCGATATCGAAATTTATCATACTTTATGGCAACAGAAAGCTCTCAACAAAGGCCACAAGTTTTATGAAGAGCATTTTCTCCAATTCATCCCAAATCAAAAGTCAACTATTAATCCCCCAAAAAGTCAAACTTTCAAATTCTTTCAAATTCTTAGACTTTTTCTCTTTATCTCTTGAATTTCAACTTCCATTAAAACAACTCATTCATCTTAACTTCCATTAACTCCAAATATTAACTCTAAATGTCATAACACACACATATTTCTTCAAAACCTCAAAGTCATCAAAACCAATCAATTCTTTTTTTTTCAATCAATTTCCTCAAGGCATAAAATCTTCTATAACACAATTCATATACAAAAATACTCATTGAATTCATTTTCATATTTCTAATTTCCACTGAAAGTTCGGGGTGCAACACTTCTGAGCAAAATAAGTAGGAGCATCTTCTTCTGTGAATTCTAAAGCATTATAAGATCTAATCACTTTAACATGAACTTGAAAATGATTTTCAATATAAGAAAGAAACATTTGTAGAGTGGGGAAAGCATCACTTTTATGAGAAAGAAGAAAAGACCAGGTACATAATTATCATCCATAACAATCAAGAAATACTTGTACCCATCATAAGTGGGATTGTGATTGGGACCCCAAATATCAATATGTAAAATGTCAAAAACCTGAAAAGTAAAAGAAGAACTAGAGGGAAAAGAGTTGCGAGACTGTCGTACTTGAGGACATATTTGACAAATTTTATTGGACTTAGATATAGTGGCCATGTAGTCTATATGTCGCATAACAGGATAGGGTATATGACCCATTCTACAATGCCAGAGATTAGCAATATCATGGATAGTAGTTATAAAATTGCAAAAGCTACTATCTGTTCTATCAACAAATGTATTATAAGAATGATCAGTAGCAATAGGAGAATGATTAGAATAGTGCAAGACATATAATAAAGCCCTCTTGACTCTTTACCAAGGTCCAACAACCTATTCATCAATGGTTCCTGAGCACAGCAAGAAGTTGGAGTAAAAATCAGGTTAGATGCAAGTTGTTTAGTGAGTTTGCTAACTAAAAGTACGTTGAAATGAAGACTTGGTACATGAAACACATTTTTAAGAAGTATATCGTCTCTTAACTTGACATCGCCAATATGTTCAACTCGTGCCTTAGTGCCATTAGGAATAGTGATGTAACAAGGATAAGGAACAGGGGAATATGTATTGAAGAAATTCAAATGAGGAGTAATATGATCACTAGCTCTACTATCAATGATCCAAACTGTATTAAGCTTTGAAATCAAGAAACAAAAATTTTTACTTACTAACATGACAGTGGAAGCATTAACATTTTGTGAACCAGGGAAGTCAAGCTTGCGTTTGTTGAGGAGATTCATTAATTGACTTTATAGATCACCGGGGAGAGAAATCTGATTAGAGCTTGAGGAGTCCTGAAGATTAACATGTTGAGAAGTAGAAAAAGATTCCATCATCTGAGTGGTAGCAGCTACTCCCTTGTTTTTGTTCTGCAACTTATTACATTTGTCAATGGTAGGGCCTGGTTTCTTATAATAGTTGCAAGACAAATTTCCTTTTTCTTTCGAAAGTTTGGAATCGGGAAAGATCTTCTAATTGAAAGGTTTGTTTGTAATGATCTCCAGTATTTTTCTGGTGAGTCATGAAGGCTGAGGAATTAAAACTCTTCTAGTTGTTAGATTCATAAGCTCTTTACTGGTTCATTAAAGCTGAGGATTCAATCGGTAAGATCAGGGATATCTGTTGAATATTATTCTATCATTCTTCTTGTAATATCAGGTTATATGCCTCATTTATATGTGGCAAAGGCTTTATCATCAAAATGGTGCCTTTGCATTTTTGTAATCCTTTTCTAATCCCAACAAGAATTTCATGAGTTGTTGATTTTGTAACAGTTTTGCAATTGTTGATGTAGCCTCGCATTTGCAGGTAGGAATATTGATGAGCATAGTATATTCATCCCATAACTTTTTGAGTTTAGTGTAGTACTCAGAAACAGAAAGACTTTATTAGGTACAGGCTGTGATACTTTGCTGCAGCTCAAAAATTCTTGTTCCTTCACTTTTTCTCATATCGTTTTGCCAATGCATCCCAAACTTGCTTTGTAGTTGAACAGTACAAGATGCTGTTATATATGTCTTCATTGACAGAACTCAATAACCAAGATATCACCATATTATTGCAATGAATCCAATAGGGCAAGAGAGGAGAATCAAAATCAGGTTTGGTACAGGTCCCATCGAAGAAACCCAATTTGTTTCTTGCTAAAAGAGAAATCTCATATGACTTCTTCCAATTCCTATAATTTTCTTCTGTAAGAATCTTGGTAAAGAGTTTATAGTCAAGATGATTAGCATTTGACAAGTAAAATCAAAAGTAACTGAAGTCATTGGTATACCAGAATTTGTTCCACTAGACATTATGTTAGTTGAAGCAATACAACATAATTTGTATAAGTAATATTAGCAAACATTGTACTAGCAGAAAAAAAATTGTAGCATAATGTTAATTAAAAGTGTAATGTGTACTGGATGATTGATGAAGCAAATCAATGTATCAAAGGAAGAACTAAAAACGAAATCAAATTCTTCAAAGAATAAGAAATGAATGATGAAGTAAATCAATGTGTGAAAGGAAGAACTAAAAACGAAATCAGATTCTTCAACGAAAAAGAAGCGAATTAATTTGATAAAAAAGAAGTGCTCAAAGAAAATGGTAGCTATGATACCATGTCAATGTTTGTTATTTTCAAGTATCATTTGTTTCAGCAGAGAACAAGATACAGTAGAGAAGGATATGCGGAGAAAATTTTTTACGTGCTTCATATTATTATTCTTTGTTCTCATATGTGTACAGAGGAGATATATATATAAATAGTGTTCTTTATGTACAAAAGGAATAACAAAATTCTACCAAATGTGAAACTAACTCTGAAATGAAGAAAACAAAATAAACAAACTAATGTCGAGCTTTTATTTTCATGGGAACCTACAACCCTACTTCTTAGCTGAAATGTTAGCTAGCTAGCTAGATCACGTTATGTCGTGGTCCTTGTATTTATTGTATATACCAAGCTCATAGATCTGGTTTATATGCTTCCAGTCATTCCTATGTATATAGTTTCTAACCGGTCAAATTTATTCGGAGTTGTTAGATGACCAAAAATATAAATAGGATTCCTGTTTTATTTAACTGTTTGCTATTATGAAAATACAAAGAAAATACAAAGACTTAGATCATCAAGTGGTTCATGCCAACATTTTCATAATGCTTATATGTATATGGATATCAGCAGCTTCACCTAAATTAAACATATGATACGCATGTATGATCAGATGCTATTCTCATCTTCAACTTTTATGTTTGGTTTGGAGTGCCCTTATCGTAGTTTAGGTTAGGGCATACTTATGTGCACTGGCTATCAGATTATGATTTATCATAACTCGTGATTTTGGACAACTATAAATTAGTTTAGAATATTTAATATTGATTGAATCTATCAAACTAACTTTAATTTTAAAATATTACACTAATTTAAAATTTTAAGATAATGTATATTTGTAAAGATCAGTTCATAAATATACTGAAAATTACTAATTATTAATATACTTTAACTATTCTAAAATTTGTGTATATTAAAAATTTTTGTTTTAAATTAATCAATATTAAACTAATTTTAATTTTAAATATAAGAAATATCACTTAAAAATCAAGATTAATTTACAAATACCAAAAATTGTTAATTAAGAAAAAACTTTATTCATTTCAAAATTTATATATATTAAGCATTATTCTCTAATATTAAAGTAAAATATTTAGTAATTGTAAATATAGATAAAGCATTGTGCAAATTTAATGCATAAATGCATATATAATTGATGTGAAAATAGATTCTCAGATATAAAATTTTAATTATCATATACTGAGCGTTCTAAATTCTAGGGTTTTTTTTTTTTTCAACATTCTTGTCATTCCTCACCAATCTTTCTTATGCAACGACCTGTGCGTCCAAATATAGCAGTCTTGTGCCTACTTTTCTATATATATATATGTATGAAAAGTTCTACCAAAAACAAGAAGCCAGCTAACAGTTAGCTGCTACATGCCTATGATCCATGGATGACGATGTTGAACAGTCAGTTAGACGGACCCCAAAGAGAGTCACAGTTAAAAGTTTGGTCTGATGCGACTGACTGGTATATCTCTCTGGTACAGCTAAGATAGTTCGAATTTCCTAGGATGCAATTATTTTCATTTTTTCTTGATAACTAGGCCCATCTGAACGAGGTAGATACGATGTAACGTCTATTTATGCCGTTGCACATGTACCGTAGGACAATGGAAAGGGTCTTAATTCTTAAAGTTTCCTCATTTAATTAAGATAGAACCACATAGCCGCAGAAGTAGATAAAAGTTTATACCATTTACTTTGATTTCTCTAACAATCAAAAACATTTTTTGGTCAAGTCACAAGAGGCTTCAACCCTAGACATTGCTCTGGTTTGGTTGACAGGTAAAGTACAATTTTATTTTGTAATCTTTTCTTTTTAGACCCAGATTGGATGACTAATTGGGATAAGTAAAGCATTGAGGGTTGAGGGTTAAAAAATCATATTGAAATTATGTGAGGATCAATCTGATAGAAATATAATTTAAACATAAAATGAGGAGATTATTACCCAAAAACGTGGCTTGGTTTAATAAATTGTAGATTATACTTGTGAATCCCACCCTCAGTCATTAATTCTTTTTTGAACAAGTTGATTGTAGACTTTGAATAGCTCATAGCTAAGAATCATTTGGTTGAACTGAACTGGGTCGCTTGAGTTTTTAGTAGGGCCAGGGGCATTAAGTTTCGGAGAAAATTTTGTTTTAGTAATTAGTATAATAGGCCAATTTCCCACTAACGTAAACGTTCTATCTATGATAATTGTGAATCTAATGAGAATATTTTATTAATGCAAAAGAAAAGTAAAAGTTGTAAAGAAAATTTAGGATAACAATAAGAACGAGTAAACAATGCGAATGAAACTTTAAATAGTAACAAGGTGTTTTGTTGGAGTAGTCTGATTGATTGTATGCCTATGTATAAGTTTGGAGATGTCCTTTGTGTTGTAATGCTGGTGAATCTATATAACCCTCTCAACTTCAATTGATTAGAGTATTTTTCATGTAACTATTCAACCTCTCATGTGCTAGTTAACAACATTTCACACATTGTTCTCTCAACTTTAATCTCACGCATTTCTCTTGTAATTTCCTAACTTCCACGTATCTTTATTGTGTTTGTTACCTGCCCATTGCATGTTCATTGCATATCTCCCAAATTCTTGACTTCTCACCACTTCACATGCCTATTAATTCTTTGGCCAGATGTCTTATAAGACATCCAACATTCGGGCCCTCTAACTTTAAGGCTGAATAGGTTGGATTCTTCTTAAGCTATTAACATTTGTCCCTCACATATATTTCATAGACCAAATACATGGTACTGAAGACCTTTTGGCCTTCCATAAAATGGGTGCAGTACCATTAGTCAAATTCTTAAATATGGACCTGTGGTTTTAGAAAGTTTAGGAACCAAAGAGATTTCAGTTGGAAGAGGAAGCTTGAAAATGTCATCTGGATAATCTTTATATAGCCCTTAATTAGAGAGAATTCTTAATTGAAAGGGTATATTAGGCACAAAGATTGTATCAAGATTGTTTTATGTTTAAAATTCTTAACTCCTCGTTTGTTAAGGAAGCTAAAAGATTTGCTTCATTTAAACTTCAAATTTTTGCTACTCCTTTAGGTTTTACCCATTTTGCTATAAATTCCTCTTGTTCTACTCTTTTTTTTTATATATACCTTAAACTTCAAACAATCTTTGTCTTTTCTATCAACTCTAGTGTTTCTTCATTCTCTTTCCCACAAATTCCCTTAAAACCTAACAAACCTTCCTTAGACTATGGCTTTTGCACATCATACATCTGATAGAGAACCATGGGCATGTGAAAGACAAGAAGAGAAGCATACATGGTGTGATCCGCCTCAAGGAAGCCTAGGAC
>JANIHZ010000208.1:19413569-19423901 GCA_027478365.1 Erythroxylum rufum | reverse complement strand
TAATCATTTAAGATCTTTCATACCCCGAGATATGTCAAATGAGTGCATATACTATTTTTACAATGTCTCTAAATCATGATTCATATATAGATGCGAATATGATGCATGTAAATGAAATGCACTTCATGAGTTCTCATATGATATGACTCAATCTAACAATTAAATCCTTAAGTGCAGAAACGGATTATTATAGAATATTGCAGTTGTATTGTGCTCTATTAAAAAATTTCATCAATTTGTGTAATTTTATTCTTTATGTAGGATATAAAACTTGATGTGGTCTATATTCTAGCTAGACCTCTACTATCCTTTATGTAAAAGGCAATAAACTTTTGAAACCCTAAAAACCCTTATTGAGTTCTCACTTCTAATAACTGACTTTATAATTTTCTTTTTTCATATGGTAGGAAGATTTCCTTATTTTGACCATGTACAAGGTTTACCTTTAACTATGAGAATCCCCTCATCCACTAAATCTCCTCATCCGTCTCTTCCCTATCTATAAGAGGTGAGTAAATCAAATTTTCTTTAGAATTTCCTTTATTTTATGCCCCATAATCCTTGAATCCATGGCCAAAATATATAGACCAATGGATGGATAGACATGTTATACCCTTCTTATCATTCTATTTGGAAGAGGCAAGGACTTCTTCAATTATAGTTGCTCTTTCTAAAAATCTAATAGAATGCCAACCTAATCTCATATCCATTGTCTTGAAATTTTGGAGCCTTCTGTGATTCCATTATTTTTCCTTTTATTAATGCCTCAATTTCGCTTAAAGATGTTTTCTCTCTAATTGATTTACCTATAGTTGGGGAGGATTTTTCTTGTTTAGTTAAGGAAACATCTAGTTTGGACTCTAACACTTTTAAACAGTTATGCTTCATCTAAAAATCCTATTTCGAAAGAGGAACATATTAAATTCATTTGGTATCTATTGAATTTTTTTTTGCCTTGTAAACAATAAACTAATATTTAAATTCCTCCTCTTTTATAGACCAATGGCCTCTAGTAATTTTTTTTTTCTGTTGGTTATATTTCCCTAGGATTCTTTTATAGGAATTTAGGGAGATGTCTATCCATACTTCCTCTACAAAAACTTAATTTATACGTATGGTTTGTTTAACTCTAAACCCTTACTTATTTCCTAAAGCTTAGGGACAGAGAAGGCCCACCTTCTATATATCTTAGATTCCTAGACTTTCTTGGCCTTTATCTTTTTGCTAGTATATGTAACAAAACTTTTAAGCATTTCTTTATCTTCTTATTATCTTTGAATTCCATGCCGATAGACCACCTTAACCCCTTTGAAGACTTCTTTGAAAGGCCTTACTGGATAAAAAACTTTCAAGACTTCTTAATCCTCTTATTTGATTGTTTACCAAAACCTCTTCCTTGTTTACACCAACCTAAAGGCTTTGTAGTGGGTGGTGACAAAGCTTTCAAACCTAGTCCTTCTACTATGGCCTTAGGTTTTAAGTTATATCTTCCTTATCTTTAAAGCCGACAACTCATACTTTCTTTTGGAATTCACCATATTGTGGAGTTTTTGGATTACCTAGTGGGAGTACCCTTTAAAGCCAGTGCTACCAATGATAAATTTCTTTAGGAAATATTCGAGCATTATTGCATTTTGAAATTTAAAATATTCATGCCCAATATTACTAATATAGAAGCCCACCACCTTTAGTGGTAGAAGAGCCTTCAAAGTTTAGTTCTTTGTCTAAAGATACTCCTTCTAGCAAAAAAATATTTAATTTTTGACATATACCACTGACATTTGCTGCTACAAACTTTAGAATTTTAGATGTTGAAGTTAGAGAAGAAGGAAAGAATATTTCTTATAAGGAAGCGATTGTGGCTGCTAACCCTGTTGTTAAGAAAAAACTCAAAGAAAAGTTTTTTTCTCTCTGCTTCAAGCTTTAAGAAGGACAGAACACCAATTCCCAGGAGACCTACCAAAAAGTTAACTCATTCGACCATCAAACTACTTGAAGAAACTAAAATTACAAAATTTATGACTAAAGACACCATACCCTATAGAATATAATTCTTCCACTCTTGAGAAGATCATAGAGGACATTAGTAAAGATATCTTACTCTTTTTAACTTCTCTTACTTTATTTCCTCTAAGAGTTCTTACTTTTGGTTTTTATTTCATAAATGACCTAGTGTTAAACCTTCCATATGCTACCTTTTCCTATGAGCCAAAATCTAAAAGAGCCAAAAATTTCCCTAAGCAAAATATTACTAAAGTCTCTTTACTATAGGTAAAGTATAAATTCCTTTCATTGTTTATAAAAATATGTCAAATGCTTGACACATTATTTCATGTCTTGTAGGTAGGAGACATTCAAATGGTAGCGACATCTTTATAAGAAGTCTTTGATTTAAGCTTCTTAAATGTTTCTCTTAACACTCACTCCATTGTTATGCCAATAATTAGTTTTAAGGAGTTGTTAAGAGTTAAGGATTCTCTAAAACTAACTATGCAACATGAGCTTCAATTTTGATCGAAATTCAGAAAAATTCCTCCCTAAGCATGTTGTCTTATATTTGCTCTATAACCCCGTTATCTACTATTAGAGGAATCCTGAGCAAAACTAAAGAATTTTTCTCTTCTTTCCAGAATTCATACCACAACCAAATTGTTTATTCCAAAAAAATAAGCTTCTCAAAGAAGCACCAAATTAATTATGATGTAAAAAAGGATAAAGGTAAAATAACTCTGGGTGTAAATTTACAAGCTGAAGAATGAATGCAAGTCTTTAGAGAATCAAGCTATTGAGCATGAAAGAGATACCAAATTTGATTAGAGATAAGCAAGAAGATCTAAAGCAATATGGTAAGTGGCTTAACCATGAATTTAATGAGGTCAAGCAAATAACTCAAAAGCGAGGGAAGTCGTTAATGTTGTAAAAGGATGAAGTTGACCTTTAGAAGCAAAAAGTTCAATATTGCTAAAGAGGACCAAGTCTTCATATCAAACAGTGGAGCGAGATCCTCTCTTTTAACCTAGATCAACTTTAAATTTCTTTACCCTATACAATTAATTTATTAACAATTAGTCAGCTTTTGTGGACTTGAACTTTATTGTTTGAATGTTTATTTTGTCTTTTTGTTATTTGACTTGGGAGAATTTTACTCTTGTTCGTTTATTTATAAACTTTCTCAAACGATAGGTATATAGGTTTTCAAATATTTCCCATTAATGAAATGTCTATAAGGTTCACCTTCTAAGTTAGATAACCTATGAGCGTTACCTTTTAAAGCTGTATGAATTCAAAATGACCCTTCCTAATTTTATCACCTTCTCTTTTTGCATAATCATGTTATTCTTCTAAGTTTTAATTCCATCATCATTACATCTAAATACTCAATTGTTTCCCAATAATTCTTAGCCACTTTTAAGGATGGAAATTCACTTTTATATAGAAAACAACATTAGACCATAAGTTAGAATGAACATGTTGACTCCTATAGTAGTGATGGAAGTTCGATACACCTATAAGGTCTCAAACAAATTTTATGTAATACTTCAGGATTCTCCTCTAATATTTTTTAAAGATTTCAATGACTAATTTGGTTGAAGCTTCAACTTTAGCATTAGCCCAAGTGAAATATACACTAAAATTTAGTAATTGTATGCCATAATCTATAGCAAAATCTTTGAATTCTTGACTACTAAACATGGTTTTTTAAGTCAGTTGTTATTAATTACAGGATCCCAAACTAATGAATAATCTATTCAATAATAAACTTTACTACATCAGCCTGGTTAACATTGTTCATAGGCTAGGCCACCACCTATCTAATGAAATAATTCATTACCAATAGATTAAAATTATGACATTTAAAAAGGGTGGATACATTTTCCCAATAAGATTAAAGGCCTAACCTTTAAACGGTTATAGTTTAATTATATAGTGTAACTCAAAAGTAGGAATTCATTGAACGTTTTCATAATTTTAGCATTGTTGATAGCCTTCTTTCAATATTAAAGATTAGTAGTAACCATGAAATCTTATGAGTCATCTCATCTTTATACCAGATTGAGGTGCTTTACATATTCGCTCATGAACTTGTTTCATACTATTAATGCCTCTAACATCCCAAGGCATCATGAAAAAGTCCATCGTTGCCTTGTTGAAATAAGACTTCTTCAATCAACATAAAGTTATGTGCTTATAGTTTAATTCTAAAAAGCACTTTCTTAGTAGGCTTCTCTAAAAAGTCCTTGATTTCCTCCCTCCAATCATGAGTGACCTTTTTTTTAATCAATATTTAAAACCTTTAAGGAAATTCTCTTTTTATAAATAGACATATGGTATTTTTGTACATAACGATATATTTATGAACTAATTCTTCAGACATTTTTATCCCAGATGCAATTTGGGAGAGTTCATTTGCCATCTAATTTTCCAAATGAGGAATTTATTGGAATTTATACTTTATCAAAGAATTCTAGTAATTGAATAGAAACAATATAATAAAGTGACAAAATCAAACTAACGCACTTATATTCTCTCATTACATATTGTAACATTAGCTGAGAATCTACCATAATGAGAACTTCTTTAGTTCCAAGATTAACTAGAAGTTCTAGTCCAATCATCAAACCTTTTTATTTAGCCTAATTGTCAATGCACAGGAAGTCCACCTTAAGAGAAAGAAGAGTCTTTATTCCGTTTGGTGTAGTTATAGTGATCCCAATACCATCTAACTTCTTTGTACTAGAATTATTAAATTTTAGTTTACGTGGGTTTTCTTTCATAAGTGAGTAATAAATGCTCCACATCTTCTTAAACTTCTATCAAGTTGGCCATTGCCTAACCTTTTACTAACTTATGGGGTAATACAGCAAGTTAAAGTATATAAGAGTCATAAGTCATTTTCTAATGTTCAATGTTATGGTTGGCTTATTCAACATGTATTTTATTAAGTCAATTTGTGAAACCATATAAAGTCTATTTTGCAACAAATAATGCCTTAATTTTGACCAAGAAAAATATAACACCAATCGTAGTTTCATAATAGGAATATACTTCTAATCAAGTAATAAATAGCTTGCTCTTGGCTTGCCTCATTACTTTGGGCCAATAAGCTCCTAATAAATTCTTCTACGACAAAAATATATAACTTTAAAGCTATTCTCTTTTACAGCAGCATTAACACTAGAATTTTAGTCAAGTATTCCTTGATCATATCAAATGTCATCTGATACCTTTCTTCTCAACATAATTCCTTATAATTTTTTAACTTCAAGATAAGAATTCTTTTTTTTACTGATCAAATTAGTAAACCTAAAAAACCTTAGAGTTCTCTCTTATTTTGAGGTGATTTATTTCAAAAATGACATTTGCTTTATTTTTATCTAATTCAATCCCTCTATTGTAGACCAAGAAACCCAAGGAATTTCACACTTTTACTTCAAAAGTGCACTTTAGAGGATTTAACTTTAATTTGTGCATTTTCATCCTATGAAAATTTCCTATAAATTCTCTTTATGGTTTGTGCTCTTTTTTAATTTAATAATAATATCATCTATATGAGCTTATGATATATGACCTGTTCAGTTATAAAAGATAGTATTCATATCCGTATAATAAGTGGCTCTTGTATCCTTTAAATCAAAAGGCATTATGACCCATTTCTAACATTAGCTAGCCACTTAGTATATCTTGCTAGTTAATTAAATCAACCTTACATAAAATCTTATCTTATTATTCTTCTTTACTACATTTACAAAATTAGCTAGCCACTTAGTATATCTAGCTAGTGTAATTAAACTAGCCTTACATAACTTTTGATCTCTTTTTAGTCTTTAACTTGACTTCTTCAGAAAATTGCCCAAGAGGTTGACAGTAAAGAGGAAATTCTAGTTTTATATTAAGTCAATGTTCCACCATCCTTTTATTCAACCTTCACTTCTCGATATAGTCCTAAGGAAAATATCTTTGAGTTCCTTCAGGAGCTTAACTAACTCTAATCTCATTTTTGGATATAGATTATTGCTAATAAACACTTCATAAAATTCTCCTTAATCACTCAAATTCACTTCTTCCAATGGTTCTTAATTTTGACTCCCTAAATCCTCAATCTCTCTAGGAATAGATTTTAATTGTTGGACACAACCTTTGTCCTCCACTTGAAATTTTTCTTCTTCAAAGATCAACTCAACATTTCACATTTCTACAATTCATCGAAATCCTCTAAGATTTTCAACATTTAAAAATTAATTTTTATACTGCAGCTACCATAACAACTTCCTTTTGGAAAAACCTTCTCATTAAGTTCCACCATAATTGGAACCTTCATCGACCTATTAGTAGGCATAATGACAGTTGCTCTTACCAAATTTCTAATTCTATTCAAACCTTACAGTTGCTCTTACCATATTTCTAATTCTATTCAAACCTTTTTCTTTGTCCTTATTTTTTGAATACTCTCCATGAGATTTTTCTTAATTTTAACTAGCTTAACACAATCTCCATAGAATTTCATCTCCATGGCATCAACTTTAGTACAGAAGGGTTGCGAATTGCAAACAATTTCTACCTTATTGCCCTTTCGTAAAAGAAGAAGTCGATGAAGAGATGAAGGAATGCATAATTTGGAGTGGAACCAATCTCGCCCTAGTAAAATTTAATAAATGGAATATATGTCAACAATAAATAAAGCAATCAATGAAGAATTTTACCCTATCATGATGTTCTTCGGGAGAATTTTCCACGCACTAATTAGTCTCACTAGTAAATAAGGAAATAGATAATTTAGTTGGGATCAAGTCTCTAACCTCTTTGCCCAAAACTTGCATCATTGTAGTTGTCTAAACAATTATCAACAAAAAAATATTGAAGTTGGTGTACCATTGATGTGAGCTTTAATGGATAAAGGTCTTATATGTTGTGTAATGGTATCAACTAGCTTTTTAGCACCACCTTCTTTAGAATTCTTGGTTCGACAACTAATAAAGATACTTTGCATTATCTTTTCCCAGGTCGGATTCCACCTTTTTAACAGAAGATTTACCAAATTAAGTAGGGAGTTCTATAAAAGAAACAACATATGGTACATGAATGAAAATTTTTACAAATTCATCAAAATCCATATCTTCACTCTCAAACTATACTGGCTTCTTACGAAATCTAGGATTGTGAATTTCTTTGTTCTTACTTTGCCTTTCACTGGCAGCTTCTACATATCCTTTCTTATTATTTAGGTCCAAAATGTTTTCATTATAAGGCAGGTCTTATAAAGGATGGTTTCCTTAGGCTTAGATTCTTTAATCATAATGGCTTGCTTCTTTCAAACCTATTAGGAGCTTTCTATTGATGAAGAGTTCTCTTTTGAATTTGGGCTAAAGGTACCAAATTCTAAGGATGCCTTATTTATTTCCATTTATAAGATGGTGGCACTTGCAATGGTACTACAAATTGAGGTTTTCTGTACTGAAAACTTAAAATTCAAGGATCATTTCTTTATCTAAACATATGGGTGAACTCAGTTTTGTGATTTTTCCTTTATAATTTATGCTTTTGTTGGATTCTAGGAATCCACTTATTTTTATTCTTAGCGTTGGGATTTAAAATATAGTTGTGAACAAAAACACCTATACTTGAATTTGTAGCTAATGCCAAACGATCTTCAACAAACTTCAGCTCCCTCTTAACATTTAGTAAAAGATAAGGATCGAACTGAGTTCCATTATCAATTACAACCGGTGGGAATAGATTTTTATCCATCAACATGGTTTTGTCAACTTCAGTAAACGACAAATTTCCCTTGTTGATTTGATCTTGGATAACATTCTTAAACCCCCAATATGAATTTGTTAGGTGACTTCATATATCGTGGTATGTGCAATAGTCTCTCCCTCTACTTTCTTCCTTTGTTAGAATTCTATTTTTTAACGATAAAGTGATAAAATTTCTTATAATAAAAAATCAAAGATTTCTTCTATTTTCAAAATGTTGAAAGTGTGCTGACTCTTAAGTTGTTGGTGCTTGCGTTTTCCTTTCAACTTCAAAAGTTTTATGTTCTAGAGAGGGACAAACGCAAGTTTCAGGGATATTAACTTTGTCCACTTTCAAATCATATGGATTTGTTTTTGTGAAATAAGTAGCCACTAAAATTGTTTTCCTATATCCTTCTTCCCTCAACAGTTCTTCATGTTTAGAAACTTTTGCGGCCAACTCATTCAAATTACAAAATTTCCATACCTTAAAAGTTTTTTGAAGTTTAATATCATGACTCCTTTGAGGTAACTTCATATAGTAGGTCTTTGGAAGTGTACTCTCATGTTCTTGAATTGGTTGATGATCATGTTAGCTTTCTCGCCACTTTTTTAAGTAACTTTAAAGAATTCAACTATACTAACTTTAGGTTCATTCCAAAAAAACTGAGTATGAAATATCCCTTCATTTCAGTCCATAAAAGGAAAATCTTCTTGGGCAACAAAGCATACGAGGAGAAGGTTGTGTCTGTTAATTCTTCACATTGAATGGTGAATCTAGTAATGTGCTTAATGGTTCATTATAAATTTAGGAATTTTATAGCCATGGGAATAATGATACTTTTGGTTAATATTCTCCGGATAAGGCTTATAGAATTCTAGACAACCAAGCCACCTTAAACCAAGCCTATATAGCTTTTGAATGGCTTCTATAATCGATTTCATATCGACTTGTAGTCTCATTAGTGGAGGATCGATAATAGGATTGTAGTTTACAGCCACAAAGTTTCTTCCTGAACCATAATATGGTCCATTAGCTTTAGCCTCCAAACTAAATGCTTATCTATAGAGAGTTAAAGGCCTGACTGCCTATGATCCATCTCCTAGATTAATACACATGTGTCCAATAGGAATGCCTTCTCTTTTATGAGGAGGAACGTATCTTTCATCCATTTAAGAAGAAACCAACATGACAAAAATTTTGTTTGCCTTGTCTGTTAGTGTCTTAATTGCCTCAATCGTAGAGGCCAAGTTAGACTTCAATTATGGAATCTCATTTGTATGAATAATATCATTTCGTGTTGATGGTGGTGATCATTTTGAATTCTTGCCAACTGGATATTTAGTTAAAGGAGTTGCTACCTTCTCAAGACCCTCGATTATTTGGGATACAAAATCTTTATTGCCTACTGTAGTAGGGACTTCTTCCTCTATGGTTAGAGGCACAACGATTTCTTTTCGATTTCTCATACTCAAAATCATATTGTACTGAATGTGTTAAGTTATCGCTTTCTTACACGATCAATAAGGAATTCGAGCATGTCAAGTAGAATTTCTCCTAAAATTTGTACCTGAATTTTTATAGACGATATATGTGAGCTTTCGTAACCTAAAAAATGAAATTGTAAGCCAGTAAAATGCTAAAAAGTGTTGAAATACAATCTAGGCTTAATAGATGATTTTATTTAAGAAAAAGAAAAGTACAGGACGCAAAGGAAATTTGGGATGACAATAAGAATGAGTAACAATACAATAAAAAATTTAAATAATAACAAGGTATTCTTGTTAGAATAATTTGATTGTCTGAGTGTATTGATGCCTAGAGATATCATTTATGTTGTGATACTAGTAAATTTATATAATCCTCTTAACTTCAACTATCTCAAGTAGTTTTTTTATAACTGCTCAACTTCCTACATTCTAATTAACTTCCTTTCACAAGTTGTTCTCTTAACTTCAAATTTAAGTATTTCTCTTATAAATTCCTAACTTACACGTTTCTTTGCCGTGTCTATTACTTACCCATTGCATGTTCACTATATATGTCCAATGTTCAGGACTTCTCACCACTTCACATACCTACTAACTCTTTAGCCAAATGTATTCTAAGACTTCTTACATTCGAGCCCTCTTACTTTTGATATAAATAAGTCAAATTCTTCTTAGGTTATTGACAATAGATATATCCAAAAATTAAGTGTTAAATCCTAGCTTTTAAAATTAAGCCAGAATACGGCACTACAAGAAAAGTACTAATTAGCGACGAAAAATTACCGACGAAAAAGAAAATGTTGCAAATTACATGAACAAATTGATTTAGCGAGGGAAAATAAAGCATGGCAAGTGACGGAACATCTATTTTCGTCACTAAAATCGACGTGAAAAATTTATTTAGCGACGATTCTAATTTTCCGTCGCTAAAAATGGAGGGAATTCGTCCCGCCAATATTAGCGACGGAATTTAGGGACTGTAACGTGCCCGTCGGTCAATTCATTTGGCGAAGAAAAAAAATGTAGCAAATTAGCGATGACAAATCTATTTCCGTTGCTAAAATCGATGTGAAAATTTTTTGTTTAGCAACGATTCTAATTTTCC
>JANIHZ010000208.1:19347992-19366134 GCA_027478365.1 Erythroxylum rufum | reverse complement strand
TTTTTATTAGAATTTATAAATTTTAAAATCATAAATTTTTTATTTTTTATATAATTTAATTAAATACATGTTATTTTTATTATTTAATAATAATTTAGTTGCAACCCCAAGAAGCACACCATTTCCACTCTCCCCTCTTGCCGCGTGCACCACTACCCCATTCCCCCATCCTATACATAAGTCATAACGCTACACGGCAGATCTTTCATCTCATTTCTCTGCTCTTCGCGAGCTCTTATCAAATACTCTTCAAGAGAGAGTTTACAGCGCTAAAGATGACACATGTGTGGCTTCTCCGGTGGCCGAAAGGTGCCTCCGTCGCTGCTGCCACCAGTAAGGCCAGCGTTGTTGATCCTGCAGCTGTCGCCAATGCTAATACCAATACGTCAGCCGCGGAAAATAGCACACATCAAACATGCTGTTGTGGGTGTTTGGTGAAGATTGTGAAGAAGCTAAAGAAACAAGGAAGAATGCTGAGAGCTGCCACTACTAATAGGCAATCTTCGTTTCATTGCCGCTACGATCCATTGAGTTATTCTCTCAACTTTGATACAAGCGAGCGTGGGAGTTTGTTGGACGATGAAGATTACTACCAATTTTGTGCTTTCTCTTCACGATTCGTGGCCAACCCAAGAGCAAATTGTCAACGAATTGTCTTTGCCACTTCTCACTAGCTGATCAGACCCTCTTTTCTCGTTTTTTTGTGTTGGTTCTTTTATATATAGCTGTATCTTAATTACTTTTAATTAAGTATACGAGAAAAGATTTTAAGAACAAACATTCTATCTTCAATTGCAATAAAGAAACAAGTTGTCTACCCATCGGCATAATTAATTGATACCACTTCCTTATCACAAGGTTCTTCATTAGTTGATCAAAGGAGTGTGTTTGACAGAGTTGATAATCTGGGTATGACAGTCTATAGTCGACAGTAGGTATGTTTATGTCCAGTCGGTGGTCCCCCCAAGACATTCATAATAATAAATAGATGCTGCTGGCGGATCAGAAGCAAAATTCCTGCGGCCTCGGGTGGGCTGGCTGCCAACAGACTTCATACGTCAATTCTTGGGCTGTCCTGTGTATGTGTTCAGTTTTGATTCATAAAAAGAAGTATTTTGTGCAATTTTATTACTATATTGCCCGGTCAGTAATAATGGCTACATCCTCGCAGAGTCTCTTCTTCCTGCGGAAATATACTGGCATTAACGTGCTAAGTAATGAGCTACCATCTTCGAACAAATATCTATAGCTTTTAATTATATTGTAGAGGCATTATTCGGTAATAAGTGAAATGGGTAAAGGCGAGAGTGTGATTGACAAAAGAAGGGGATGCTAAGTAGGGCAACAGTATATATTCATTCTCTTGCCATAACTTCACACCAAAACTATCCTACACTCTCATATTACCCTCTATATGATGTGTACAAAAATTCGAGCATTATCTCAAGAGCCTGGTCTCTATTACCATTTTTGGAAACAATTCCTATTGCGTCTGGTTGATTTTCTTCTTTCGACCGGACGATTGTTTCTTCGAGACTGAAGTTTCAGCCTCGATGGCAGGCTCTTCCAAGGCCTCGCACTCAGTGAAAGAGTTGGGTGAATCCTCTATATCTACAGAAGAGTTCGTAGCCCTCTACAGAGAATCACTCCTACCAAAATCTAGTGAAAGGGTCACTCAACAGAGGCATAAACAGAACATAAAACCTAGGGAAAATGTTGTAGAACTATAGCTTTTGGGAGCTTGGAGAACAAAATTGCCCACGCAGTACAACAAAGGAGCACTGAGGCATTATCATAATGTAGTTAAAGACGGTATCATTTCTCCACCAATTGAATTACTTAAGGTTGGAGCTCTAGCTTGGTCCACTACTTTAATTGAATTTTTCTAGAATAAGAGGCCAAACTTTTCCAGTAATAAATGCTTGGGGTAAGAAAGGATTAGACTAAGTGATTCTCAGAGAAGATGGAACAATCCTGTTCAAATTTTCAGATGATTCCAGCTTAAATGAGATAATTGAACAAGGGTCATGATACATTGGAAAATAACCTTTATTCATTCAAAAGTGGAAGCCTGGCATTGAGTTGAAAAGAGGTAAAATAGATACATTTCCAATATGGTTGAATTTTTATAACTTGCCAATGGAATTTTGAACTATTAAGGGACTTAGTTTTATAGTAAGCTCTTTGGGAAAGCCAATTTGTATGGAGTCCTAAACAGTTTCTATGGAACGAATATGCTATGTCAAATTATGCATTGAAATCAATAAAAACTAACATTTCCTGATAACATGCTTATTATAAGGTTAGGGGAAAATGGTGAGCTGGAGAAGATAAAAATTCCTATAACTTAACCTTTAGAAACTAAGTAAGTCCACCAAGAAATGGGTACCCACTGGCAAGGTGTTCAAGATCGGGTGGCAAGAAGAAATTATGGGAACTGATTGACTTATTTATGAGTTGGCCACTATTGTAATAGCTGTAAGTGCACACCATAGTTGTAGTTAGTACTGACAAGTACAAGTCGATCCCACAAAGGCAGTAATTATTAGTAATTATCTTTTTTCTTATTATCTTGCCTATGGATTGATTTAGGTTTTAATAAAGAAAATAAAAACTAAAGCAAGTAAAATAAAATAAGCAATGATATTGAACAGAGATTTAAGATTTGATTTAGAAAACTATCGATATCAATAATTAGTATCTAGATTTCGAATTCCCCTAAATACTTAACAGGTTGATCTTTTATTATTCAATTGTTTCATTGATTTATTGGATCGTAGAGATTACTATGGTATACTAATAGCTGACCTTGAGTATACTGATAACTAATCTTAATTTTTCAACCAAATTACTCAGATTAAAGTTTATAAGATTGCTTTATCGATTTGTGAATCTCTCTATTAGGTTTGATTCTAATCCGGAAGATTTGTGTCATCCTATCTTTAAGGTTGCAATCAACTCCTTCTAATTATGGTAGATCTATTCATTAATAGGATTTCTCAATCTCTATGTATGAAATTAGATTATGATCTAATATTCTCGGGTCTATTAGAACATAAATAAAAACACATAATTGAATAAAAATATAACAATCAAACCAATTTCATTAATAAAAGAATCAAATCATATCAAAGTATTAACATAGTGTTCATCTAACCTAAATGCTAACAAGATGTTTACTTACACATTATATTATGGAACACGAAATCAAACATACATAAAAAGAAAACGAATTGAAAACAATGGGTTCATAATTCTAAGTCACCCTGATTGTCTTCTATCAAATATTCTTGGGAGGTAGAGGTCTGATTTTGTATTCCAATGGATCTTTGGATGAATTATTTATGTTCTCTACTTCTTTGGACCAAAATCATCCCTTAAAAATAATTTCCACATCTGAAATCGCCTCCCTGAAGTATGCTCTCCCTTTAAGTCTTCGTTCACGTCTTTATACATTGAATTCTAGGGTTTTTGGTTGATGCACATTCATATGCACAGCTGTGCATCAACAAATTCTTTGAAAATCACAAAACTATATGACCTAGAAGAAGTGCACGATCGTGCATCCTTTCTGTGCGTCGAATTTTTGTTTTATGCCATGTTTTTGTCTGAATTCTTCCCCTTTAAGTTTGTGAAGGCAATTATATTCTGTATGCACACTTGGAGTGAATTACGTATCAAATATACAATAAAATATCAAATATCAAGCAAAATACATCTAATATAAGTGTAAAAATATAGTCAACTATGCATCTATCAAATATCCTTACACTTAAGCTTTTGCTTGTTCTCAAGCAAACCATAATCAAGATTATAAATTTACAACATCAATCCATCATCAATCTCAATATGTCCATACATACAATTAGAGTTAAGTTATCCTAAAATTAACTTCCTAAGTCCATATTAATAATAATCACATCAATAATTGTATTGAAATCAAAAGCATAAACTTTTACACCCTCACCAAGATTTCACTCAATGCACTCAAGTGTTTAGGGTAACAGGTATCAACTCTCAATCAATGTATAGTAAAACTATTACCATAAGCTTACAATAAAATCACATATCCATCACTTATAAGTAAACTAGAAACAAAAATCAAAAGATCTTTATACAGGTTATAATGGGGTTAGGTAAGGTATGGTTGGGATATAAAAAGAATTAAATTAAAGGAAATTTACTAAAGAGAAATTACAAAACTTGTTTACAAACATTCTAGTCCTTCCATTATAAATCCATTAGTACTATACATTTATTCTTTGTTTTTTCCTTTTCTTCTCTTTTTCTATACTCTTTTTCTTTTGTTTTTCTTTATGTATTTTTATCAATCAAAACAATTCGAGCATTCAGTGTTACAATTCAATAAATAATGAACCTTTCAATAATTTCAAGTCTCAAATAGGTACGTGATGTAAATAAGCTTTGAGGTTTAAAACATAAAAAAGTCTTCAACGAAAAATACGATAAAGGTTAATATATGTGTGAAAATGACTAAGGCTCAACTTGGTTATTCCTAAAGGTATATTTAAGGGTATTGTAATTTTCAAAGAAATTGGCTTTAAAATTTTTTTAATTTAAGTGCCTTCATCATGTTAATATTTATAATTTAACAAATATGGTCTTAATATTCATAATAAAAGCAAGTTCTAGAATTATCCTCCTACACATTAAAAAAAAACATGAAAGAACAACAAGAACATTTTTTTTGCTCTTTTAGGCTCAAAAGCTCATGAAAAAGATGGGTATATATGTGTGTAAATAATATACAATTTCATTCAACTTGAATATTTCAATTATTACTAAAAATATGACTTAGAAAACCAATTTTATTCTAACCATCATCCTTTTACATACCAATTCAAATCACTATTCAATAATGAAACGTAGTATTGATTGATATATTTCATTCAATTTAGAATATTAGTTAATAGGATTCATAATCAAGATTATAGTAAGCTTAACAAATCATTAAAAATTAATAAGCTTGAAAAAATCATTAAACCCATCCACACACTTAAAGTTGTTTATTGTCCCCAATGTACATAATACAAGTATAGATAAAAGTGAGAGGGATTTTTGGTACTTTCTTGATTATGACGATTTCCTGATTTTAGATCCATCCAATAGTGAACTACATCCTTGCAAAATATAAAAGAAAGGATAAAAAGAACAAAAGAAATAAAGATAACATGAAATAAAATCCTATACTAACACACGAAATAGAATCAAAACGAAATAAAACTGAAACTTTGTACCCTTTGTGCTCAACTTCATCCTATATCAATAATTAGTGACTTGCTTCTACTCTTTTCTCTACAAAGTGGTTTCATAGCCAGTAAAAAGCCATATGTTGTAGGATGATGAAAAGGACATGATAGATTAAGTTAGTAAAACCAATTAACTATAGTAATGCCCTCTTAAATGACAAACTGTTAATAAAATCAGGAATAATGAAACTCCCTGAATCATCGACTAACTCAAATAATTTGTCTTTGAGGAAGTGGGAACCTTCATACTTATGGTCACTACTAACACCTCATCAGTAGTTTCCTTACTTAGTTTCTCTGCTAGTTCTTCCTTAAATACCAGTTTCTCTACCAGTTCTTCCTTAAATACCTCCGTCCACTCTTCTTCTTCTCCTTGGACAGAGGTTTCTGGCTTATTTTCTTTAATTATCTCCTGCACCTCTTTGCTTCCTCTTCTTGGATAAACACTTCTTCTTTTTCTACTTCTACTACCTCTGTCATATTTTCGTCCTCCTCTACAACAATAGCAATTACCTCTTCATTTTCTTGGAATGCCTCTTCATTTATGAAGCCAACTGTCATTTTTTCTTTACTCTTCTACATTAATAGGCTCAAATAGTATTTTTTTATTATGCTCAAGATATTTAGGTGAAGAAACCCTTTCTTCAAATTCACATCAGCTAGCTCTAAGTTTGGCAATGTATTCCATTAATTTATCTCTATTATTTTCTTCCTCTTCCTCTTCCTCTTCTTCTTCTATTGGGAATTCTTTTTCACTATTAAGGGTGATTGCCATTTCACATTTTGTAGGGTCTGTTTTAGTAGCACTAGGCAAACTCCCTTGGATCTCTTCAGATAGTATCTTTGATAGCTGGTACATCTGATTCACTAAATTTTGTATACAAGCATTTGTTTCTTGATGCCTTATAATTGATTCTTGAATGAAATTGGTCATCATATCTTCCAGAGTTGGCTCGTTAACTGGAGGTGCTTGTTGTTGTAAATATCCAGCTAGAGTGTTGTCATTCCATCCATAAGCATAAGAGTTGTTCTATTATGAATTATAGTTGTTCTCATATAGTGCACTTTGAGGTTGGTTGTATATGCTCAGCTGCTCCCACATATATGTTGGTGTCTGACATTCATGATTGTAGTAATAACTCCCACCAAGATAGCGAGATGGCCTAGATATTAGTTGAACTTTCAAAAACATATGAGAACACCTCTCTCTCCCATAAGGCAAAGATATGTATTGCAAAGACATATTCTAGCTCCTATAAAAGTATTGTCTGTTCTATTCTTCCATTACGAGTTGTGACTATGACAATGAATTTTAAATCCTACAATAAACCACAAACTGAAGATCAATTAGAGAATTTCAAAAGATAATTAAATGACTAAACCACAATTATAATAAAATACAATAAGAAATAAACACAAAAGCTTAATTAAAATAAAATAGATGTTTTCCTAATATCACTATCTCTGACAATGATGTCAAAAACTTGATTAACTTATTTGTGAGTTAATCAATACTGTAATAACCGGAAGTGCACGATGTAGCTGTTGTTAGTATAGACAAGTACGGGTCGATCCTTAGAAGATAGTGATTACTAGTAATTACCTTTTTCTTATCATCTAGCTTATGAATTGATTTTGGGTTTTAATAAAGAAAATAAAAACTAAAGCAAGTAAAATAAAATAAGCAACGATATTGAACAGAGATTTAAGATTTCACTTAGAAAATTACTGATATCAATAATTAACATCTAGGTTCATCTAACCAAAACACTAAGAAGACATTTAGTTACATATTACTGAACACGAAATCAAACATACATAGAAAGAAAAATGAATTAAAAACAATGGGTTCGTAATTCTAAATCTTTCTGATTGTTTTCTTTGGAATATTCTTCTAATGTAAAGGTCTGATCTTGTATTCTGATGGATCTTTCGATGAATTCTTTGTGTTCTCCACTTCTTTGGACCAAAATTGCCCCTTGAGAACAATCTCCATGTCTAGAATTGCCTCCCTGAAGTCTGCTCTCCCTTCAAGTCTGTGTTCACATCTTTATATATTGAAAGTTGATGTATGATATTGTGCATAGTCATGGATCAAACCGTGTATACTTGATTTTCTCTAAGTGTGTATACTTAATTTGTTCCAAGCCTGTATCTATGCAGTTTTGTGTTTTTTAAAGAATTTGGTGATACACAGCTTGATGCATGACTGTATACATGCTTGGAGCAAATTAAGTATACGATAAAAGTATAAAATATCAAGCAAAATACATTAAATACGGCTATAAAAATATAATTAGATATGCATCTATCACGGAATAAAACTGAATAAAATGCAGCAATAAGGAGACTTGAGCAACCTCAATAAAAATGATACAACCAGAGGCCACATAGCTAAAACTGATGTACTGGTTAATACACTCAATTAGGTATAAATTGGGAAAGAAATTGATATGAATTAGTTAGAAATTGGAGTTTCCAATGCAGAGAATGAAAAAGATGAATCATAAATTGTGAAGTTGGGAGAAAGTGAGGCTAAAATAAACCATCACGCTGCTGAAATATCAAACATGGTGTATAAAGAAACTGAAATGTGAGCAGTGAACAGTGGTGAATCTGGGGTGTTCAAAACTCAACCATCTAACACTAGGAGAAGAATTGCTTAAAAGAGGGGGAAGTATAACAACAAAAACATAGGGAAATCTCCCCTAGATACCAGTACTAATTTGGCACACTAGAAGGTTCATGGACCCTTTTAAAAGAGCAATTGTAAAGGAGGTTGTGAAGGATAAGAAGGCTTGTTTAGTTAACCTTCTTGAAACTAAAATTAAAGATCCTCAGTTAGTCATTAGCTCTAAGTTTTTTGGTGTAAATTGGCAACTTATCTCTAACCACTTTTCACATTACAATAGGAGAATTATTTGTCTTTACAACACATATGTGATTGAAATCCAGAATATTGAAAAAAGTGATCAATTTATTCAACTGAAATGTCAATTGAGAGGTATGATTTACAATTTTTATTTATCTCTAATCTATGCTTCAAATTTTGGCTTTCAAAGGAAAAAATTCTAGCTAGATCTATAAAGGCAACAAATGAGAATTCAAAATCCTTGGCTGATGTTGGGGGACTTCAATTGTTACCTAATCTCGAACGAAATTGAAGTTGGTAAGCAGTTCACTCTTAGATCATTAAAATAGCTTACTAATCTGCTTACTGAGGTGGATTTGATAGACCTTAGCTTAATAGGTAGACACTTTATATGGACAAACAATTAGCTGGGTAGGATGTATATCTGGAAAAAAACTGGGCAGATTAATGGTTAACTCATTTTGGCTAAGTCTGTTTCCTCAGTCCTATATTTAGTATGGAGAAAATCTGTTTTCAGACCACTCTTACATGCTGATTCAAAAATTGCTAAAACTATAAATGTTGGGGCCTCATTTAGATTCTTTAATGGAATCTCTCACATGGAAGGATTTAGGGAGTTAATCAACAGATGCTAGAATATAGAAGTTAATGGGTTCAAATCTTACCAATTTATGAGAAAACTAAAGCTCATTAGAAAAACTTTAAAGGAATTTATTCTTGCAAAATCTCATAATCTCACCGTTCTCAAGAATAAATTAATTCTTGCTTAGGTAAAATACTATAACTTCCCTCACAATGATGACTTAAAGATGATTGAATTGCAAAGGCTACAAGAGTGTCAAGAGGCTTTGAATATTCACAATTCAATCCTGAAACAAAAAACCAGACTTAATTAGATGAAGGATGGGGACTCCAACACAAATTTTTTCCACTCCTCTCTACTTTCTTGAAGAAATGTGAATAAAATCACGTAATTATATGACAACTGGGGTGTTGCACATTTAGACAAGGAATGTTTACTGAGCTAGCAAGAAACTTCTTCACTTACCCTTTTACTTTTCTCGTTTGAACTTTGCCTCCATGCCTCTTTGGGTTGGTATTGACAGCGGGTTATACGGATAAAGTTTTCTTCCTTCATGGAGGGCCTATCTAAGGCCGGTATGGTCTATTATGAGATCCTGCTTGCTTATCCCTTGAGGAATTCCCTACGTTATCCCATGAGATAGGTCCAAAGGAAAGGCCCGATACTGGTGAGAGGCACACTAGGGCTTCCAATTCTAACAACCAGAAATCCCTCACATCAATTATTGGAGAATAGAAAAAGCGTATTGTTTTTAATAAGCCATAGATCCAGATGAAACACTTCCAAAAGCTAATGAAAGACAGAATAGTATATCCACCTATCGAGTTATTGAAAGCGGGAGAGAGGGCCTAGTTGACAACCTTGGTTAGATCCTTCTGGAGCAAACGACTAACTTTTCCTATAATCAATGCATGGGGCCATGCAAGGTGGGGAAAGAAAGGCTTAGAAAAAACATTGGTAATGGAGGATGGCACAATTTGTTAGATATTTGCTTATTGGACTTTAAACTCTCACGTGATTCCCATGTGGTATTTATTTATTTGTTCAAGGTCTTATCCCTTTTGAGGTAAAACAAAGTAGACCAAGTCTTTAGGATCTGTAAACGTGCTTTCAAGCACTACTTCAATTGCTGATTTTTTTTAATCATGTTAGGGTCGATTTTTGCTTTTCTGTTGATCTCAGTAGTATAAATGTAGAGGCTATTCATGAATAATATTATCCCTTTGCATAATAAGTTTTCTTCTCGTTCATCTTAATATTTTCCTCTATTCTCTCTCTTAAAGTGTTGAATCTGTTTCTGGTTTTTATCCTTAACTCCAATAAATTGGTATCAGAGCCTCTTCTTTTTAAGGGATTTGTGAAATGGAAGGCGATGTAAATTTTTCACAAAATGTTCCTATCTTTGACAGAGAAGATTATCAACATTGGGCAGTGAGAATGGAAGCCCATTTGGAAGCATTTGATCTTTGGGAAGCCGTGGAAGAGGACTATGATGTTGTTCCGCTGTCAGAAAATCCCACCATATCCCAGATCAAAAATCATAAGGATCGGAAAACTAGAAAAGCAAAGGCAAAAGCATGTTTGTTTACAGCTGTTTCAAGGAACATCTTCACTAGAATTATGGGTCTCCAAACTGCGAAAGCAATTTGGGATTATTTGAAGGGAGAGTATACTGGAGATGAAAGGGTGAAAGGCATGAAAGTGCTTAATTTAATAAGGGAATTTGAGCTGCAAAGGATGGAGTCAGAGACAGTCAAAGAATACTTGGACAGGCTACTCAACATCGTTAACAAAGTAAGGTTACTTGGTAATGAATTTTCTAATTCAAAAATTGTTCAAAAAAATTTAGTTACCTTTCCTGAAAAATATGAAGCGTCAGTTACCACTTTGGAACATACAAGGGATTTGGCAAAGGTCACCTTGGCGGAGTTATTGAATTCTCTACAGGCTCAAGAGCAAAGAAGGATAATGAGACAAAATGATTTTGTTGAGGGAGCTCTTCCAGTCAAGCACCATGATGCTAAGAGGAATGATAGCACGACAAAAAACCAAAATCAAGGCAAAGGTGGAAATTCCAAGAGAAATTATTCTCCTTGTTAGCACTGTAGCAAAATGGGTTATCCATCATACAAATGCTGGAAAAGACCAGATGCAAAGTGTACTAAGTGCAACCATTTGGGACATGAAGCTGTAATTTGAAAAGGCAAAAATCAAAAGCTTGAAGAAGATGCTCAAGTAGCTGATCAAGATGAAGAAGATCAGATGTTTGTAGCAACATGTTATTCCTCCATATGTAATTCAAAATGTTGGTTGATCGATAGCGGTTGTACAAACCACATGACTTGCGACAAAACTCTCTTCAAGGAACTAAAGCCTACTGAAATCACAAAGGTCAGAGTCAGAAATGGCGTCTATATTCCTACAAAAGGAAAGGGGACTATTGCAATCTCAACAGTCTCAGGTATAAAAACAATTACTGATGTTCTTTATATACCTGAAATTGACCAAAATTTATTGAGTGTGGGCCAGTTACTTGAAAAAGAGTTTAAAGTGACATTTGAAAATAGGCACTGTGTCATTTATGCTGCCACTAGATAACAGATTCTGCAAGTTAAAATGAGAGGTAAAACCTTCTCATTCGATCCAACTGAAGAGGAGCAAGCAGCTTTTCCAACAGAAACCAACCTCACTGAAATTTGGCACAAGAGGCTCGGGCATTGTCATCTTAGACAGATGTTAGAAATAAAGAAGAATGATGTGGTAAAAGACTTACCAGTTCTGGCTGATTATTTGTCGAATTGTCATACTTGTCAGTTTGGAAAACAAAATAGGTTTCCATTCCCTAAATTAGCTTGGAGAGCGTCACAAAAACTGCAACTAATTCACACCGATGTTGCTGGACCTCAAAGTGAACCGTCACTATAAGGTAGTCGCCAGGGCCGTTCCTATCGTTTTACAGGCCCGGGGCAAAATAAAAAAAATGCCATAATAAATCTGACGAAATAAAAAAAAACCCTAATAAATCGACAGTATACTTAAGTTTACATGTTTGTATGAAACATAAATGACTCAATTTATAAGTGTACATATTCAACCAAATATTAAATGATCATAACATCAGTTAATAATATCTTACAAATATCATTAACAATAAAATAACTAAAAATAACAATAGTAACAACAAAATAGCAATAGCAACAATCAAATAACAATATTATATTGCAAAATACTAAGAAAATTACACTAATAAATATACAGAGGGTCATGATTTATGAAAACAATTTTTATGTACATTTTTTAATGTAAAATTATTAATAATATTATCAAGATTAATATTATCTAATATATCCTTTCCAGTACATATCAACCTTTTTTTTTCCTTTCTAAATGCTTTTAGGTGGTGGTATCAAAATAAAGATGGTGAAATTATATTTTCTCTGGCTATCGAAAATGTGGATTTCTAAGCCGCTGGATGTATTGAAGAGGTCCAAGGGACTGTTTCAAACACGAGTTCTTCATAAGTGGCTTCAATTTTTATGTTGGTTTTTTCTTTAATTTTCTAGGAAGTGAGAAAAAGAAAAGATCTTGGGATATATGCATACAGGATTGTCACGTGGCATCTTGGCAAAATCTATGCAGTTGATAGCAAATGAGCTAGCGTGTACTGCGACCAATATGTTATTGAATGAGTCTCTCATGGGGCCCCTGTTACCTGCCCAGGGCCGCCCCTGGTAGTCGCTACTACATTCTTTTTATTGATGATTTTACTCGAATGTGCTGGATTTTTTTTCTTGAAATTTAAGTCAGAAATTGCTGGAGTTTTCTTGAAATTCAAGAAAATGGTGGAAAATCAAAGTGGCTACAAAATTCAAATTTTGAGGTTGGATAATGGAAAGGAATACACCTCTACGCAATTTAACTTGTTTTGTGAAGAAGCAGGTATTGAACACCAACTTACTGTTCCTTACACTCCGCAACAAAATAGAGTCAGTGAAAGAAGGAACAGATATGTAATGGATATAGTAAGATGCATGATACACAAGAAGGAGTTACCTAAAAATTTCTGAGCAGAGGCTGCAAATACAACAATATTTCTACAAAATCGTCTTACAAGCAAGGCTGTGAAGGACAAAACTCCATTTGAGCTATGGTATGGTTATAAACCTTCACTCAAATTTCTCAAAGTATTTGGCTGCGTTTGTTTCACTCATGTTCCATAGGTTAAGCGTGATAAGCTTGATAAAAGGGCCACTCCTGGCATATTTGTGGGATATAGTTCAGTTTCCAAAGCCTATCGGGTGTATCATCCACAAACTGGAAAATTGACCATTACTAGAGATGTTCATTTCAACGAAGATGAGCAATGGGATTAGGATTCACAAAAACCAGCTACACTTCTACAAGAATTTAATCCCTCAGTAGATCAAGAAAAAGATCAGTGGCTGAATGAATTAGTTGATGACCCTCCAATTAGAGGAACAAGATCTTTGGCAGATATATGCCAGAAATGCAATGTGGCAGTTTGTGAGCCTGCTGGACATGAAGAAGCGCTTAAAAATCCAAAACGGAAGAAAGAAATGGAAGACGAGATGTCAATTGATTCAAAAAAATAAAACTTGGGAATTAGTTGACAAACCTAAGGATAGAAAAATCATTGGAGTAAAGTGGGTGTTCCGAACAAAGCTCAATGCAGATAGCTATATCAACAAATACAAAGCCAGGCTTGTTATTAAAGGCTATGCTCAGATTTTTGGTGTTGATTACTCCGACATCTTTGCGCCTATCGCTTGATTAGACACAATCATAATGTTGCTAGCCATGGCAGCACAAAAAGGTTGGAAAGTTTTTCAATTAGATGTCAAATCTGCTTTTTTGAATGGTGTGTTGCAGGAGAAGATATATGTAGAGCAGTCGGCTGGATTTATGGTACAAGGAGAAGAAAATAAAGTTTACTTGCTAAAAAAGGCTCTTTACAGATTAAAACAGGCGCTTAGAGCATGGTACAACAGGATATATAATCATTTACAGAGTCTAGGCTTCATTAAAAGCTTATCAGAGGATACTCTTTATGTTAAACACAATGACAATGATGTTCTTGTTGTATCACTTTATGTTGATGATCTCTTGGTGACAGGAAACAATGGTTTGCTAGTTGAGGAATTCAAACAGGAGATGAAGCAAGTTTTTGAGATGACAGATCTTGGTCTCATGACTTATTTTCTTGGGATGGAAATTAAACAAAGTCACAATGAAGTATTCATTTGCTAGAAAAAATATGCGGAAGAAATTTTGAAGAAATTTCAGATGGAGGAGTGCAGAGCAGTAAGCACACCAATGAATCAAAAGGAGAAGTTGAGCAAGGAAGATGGAGCTGATAAAGTTAATGAAGGCTATTATAGAAGCCTGATTGGTTGCCTCATGTACCTTACTTCAACAAGGCCTGACATCTTATTTATTGTAAGTTTCTTATCTCAGTTTATGCATTGTGCTAGTGAGTTGCATTTAACTGCATAAAAAAGGGTGTTAAGGTATATCAAAGGTACAGTTGATTATGGTGTCATGTTTGGAAAATGCAAAAATTTCAAGCTATGTGGATTTTCGGATAGTGATTGTGCTGGTTCAGTTGATGACATGAAAAGTACATCAGGATATTGTTTCAGTTTTAGTTCAGGTGTTTTCTCATGGTGTTCAAAAAAACAAGAGATTGTTGCACAATCCACAGCAGAAATTGAATTTATTGCAGCAACAGCAGCTGTCAATCAAGCTTTATGGCTGAAAAAGCTTTTGTGTGATCTAAATATGGAGCAAGAGAATTGTACAGAGATTTTTGTTGACAATCAGGATGCAATTGCAATTTCTTACGATCCTGTGTTTCATGGGAAGACAAAGCATTTCAATATCACGCTATTTTTCTTAAGAGAGGTGCAACAAAATGGAGATGCAACTCTGGTCTACTGCAAATCCGATGATCAGTTAGCAGACTTGTTCACAAAACCACTTCCAGTCAGCAAGTTTGAATTTCTAAGGCAGAAGATTGGAGTTTGCAGTGCCAAAAGCAAGGAGGAGTGTTAGATATTTGCTTATTGGACTTTAAACTCTCACGTGATTCCCATGTGTTATTTATTTATTTATTCAAGTCTTTATTTATTCAAGGTCTTATCTCTTTTGAGACAAAACAGAGTAGAAAAATTCTTTAGGATCTGTAAACGTGCTCTTAAGCACTACTTCAGTTGCTGTTTTGCTAATCGTGTTAAAGTCGATTTCTACTTTTCTGTTGATCTCAGTAGTATAAATGTAGAAGTTATTCATAAATAATATCATCCCTTTACATAACAAGTTTTCTTCTCGTTCATCTTCATATTTTTCTCTGTTCTCTCTATTAAAAGCGTTGAATCTATTTCTGGTTTTTTATCCTTAACTCCAACAGTTATGTAGTTCTTCAATAAGTTCCTTTATCTTATTATTTCTACCTAGTAGATTAGTAAAGTAGGATTATGTAATTTCCTTGAGATTCTCCTTATCTTTGACTATCACCCTATTGGAATCTTTCAGAGCGAGAATTCTAGCGTTGTTCCTTCTTGCATAGATATCATTGTGAAAAAACTTGGAATTCATGTATCCTTCCTTTAGCCACATAATACTAGACTTTAGTCTTAAGTGTGAATTAAAAGAATCTCCAATGAATTGTATTAGTTTCTCAGCTTCTAGGCCTTTCTCTTCTTAAGATTAGGTCATTTGGGTTACTTTTAAGGTCCTATTAAACTAAGTTGAGAGCCTCAAATGCTTCATTTTTTATTAATCTATATAGGATCCCCACTATGCCTTAGTAATACTTTACATTCCTCCTTAAGTACCTTTAGAAACCTCACACACTTTTGTGTAAGTGCAACTGCCTCCCATATTTAATACTTTATTCACTACTTACTCAAATTGAGGATGCTTCAATAGTGTATTGAAAAATCTATAAGGAACTTTTCTATTATAATCCTGCTAAGTTAACTCAATTTCAATCATGGAATGATCTGACATTAAAAATTTTCCAAAGTGTGCAAAAATTTAAAGAAAATTATTCAACCATTGATCATTTACCAGACATCTGTTCAACTTTCTCTGCATAAATTTATCCTCATTTTGTTTGTTGCTCCAAGTGTAAAAAGCCCTAGTGTATCTAAGGTCCAGCAGACTAAGCTTAGAGGAGAGATTGAGCAGTTCATAAAATCTGGCTTTGGAATGTGGATAACTATTACATGTTTTATATGGGGCAATTGTGCACTTGAAATTATCTGCAAACATCCAAGGATATTAATGCTTGGAACTAGTGTAAAGAAGTCACCCTATAGTTTAGACCTCTAAAATTCTCAATTCCCTGCATAGATCATAGCTATAGCAATCCTTTTGTTTAAAACAAAACCTACCTGAGTCTTTTGGATTAGAGCATCTTTCCCTTTTGTTCTAGGAGTTTCATTCTCTATGTAAGTTCCTTCTCCAATCTCATCATGACTTTCATCGGAGGAATTCCCTTCTATTTGTCCCTGCTTTTCTAGTTTCCTTTGTGGAGTAGCCTCCTTAGTATTTTCCTAAAGAGAGGAATCACCCCCAAAATTCTCCCATTATTGTTTGTCTTCATATTCTCCTACCTTAGTGTAGGTTTCATCAGTCATTGGTTTTGGCCTCCATATTTTTACCATTCCTTTTTTAAGGGTTTTCATAGGTAGTTTACCTTTGTGGAGTCCTTGATTAGGTCTCCTGCACCATTAAGCTTTAAGATATGCATTGTATTATGAAGTTCCTTTTCCAGTCTCATCTTAACACAAATTCTAGAAAATACTATACCTTTTAGATTTGTTGGTGTTATCATCCAATGCTATGGGGCGCCCCAGAACATTATCTAGATAGCTCATTACTTCGGAGGGATTATATGAAAATGAACTCAAATAAGGATTGTTTGTAGCTCATATCTGTCCAATGTAACTCCCAGTTACCATTTTCTCAGTATCAGAGCCCTCCTTTGGATGTGTCGTGGTCCCATTTCCAATTTCTCCATCACAGTTTCCTCAATGAAGAATCTAAATATGAAGAGATCATCCTCTTACTAGACAGTTCGTTAGACTAAGTTTTTCTAGATCGTGTTTGCCTACTGGTTCACCGCTGGAAAAGCTAATCTTTTATCTAGGAAAACCTCTCATTAGTGTCACATTCCATTTTTTTTCTTGGTTTAATATCTCAGGTGGAGGAGCCACTAAATCCTCACCAGAAGTAAAGGGAATATAATGTAGCTTTCCGAAGGAGTCATGATCTCCTACTACCTCATTCTATGCTATTTTATTGCTGGCAATCGCTACACCAAAAGCTAACTTCTCCTTGGCACCTAGAAAAGGAGGAAAATCATTGCCATTCAAGCCATCTACTCTGTTCACAGAGGGTGTAGTGGCTAAGGTACAGGTAAGTGAGGAAGGCTCTGGTAAGGATCCTCACATTTCTATTAATGGTAAACTGTCAAGTCCTTAGTCGTAGACGGAAAAGAAGAGTATTGAGTGAGAAGAAGAGTTGAGGGGTAGAGAAAAGCTAGATAAAATTGTCTCACGTTGGTTTCACCTTCCACTTAGACGTCAGTTGCTTCTCTTCTTCGTTTATTGATATAACTTATTTTTATTTTTTTAATTTAATGATTTGAAATTGTCTTTTAAAAATTTATATATGTGAATTCACGTTGATACTTAAACTAGTATTTTAATTGAGTAAAAATATAAAAGCTTTAAAAATTATAACAATCTTTAAAAAAATGTACTTCTTTGTACTTAAATACTGTTATTTATCTTTTATGTTTCTCCGTTTTCATTAATTATCTATTTCAATTGTAACTATGAATGATGAAGTTATGGTATTTTGTGTAGATCTGATTAAAAAGATGATTTATTAATTTGTAAGATCTATATTGCTATAAAAAATGATTAGTATCATTATGTATATCAATCTATATTTGTTAATTTATTATTTTTGTCCAAATGATGTCCGAGTGTGGTTTAGTAACAAAAGCAATGTATGGTTTTTAACAAGGCATATAAGAATATCTCTATATTGAATTCATACAGTACTTATCGGATTCAATCCAAACTTAGTATAATCTTCCGTGTTAAATCTCATTCGGCTACTTGTGTAACCGGATTGAATTTGGTTTAGCCGGATTTCGCTGAGGCTGTACATTGTTATTTTGATCCATGGTCCGTGCGATTCTGACTATGAGATACCTGCAAAACAGAAAACGGCGGGCTGGGAGTTGATTCCCGGGAGGCCCCTCCGACGCTCAAGTCAGTATTTGTAAGAGGTTTTGGTAGATGACAGTCTGGGAGAACAGCTAGGGTTTTAGTCTCATACATGTATCACGGTAGCATAGTACCTTATATATGCTGTAGATGC
>JANIHZ010000208.1:19239458-19251689 GCA_027478365.1 Erythroxylum rufum | reverse complement strand
GACATGAGTATTATACCTTAGTATTTCTTCGAATATTCTCACAAGAATTTAGAATTTAGATATTTAATTTTTCAAATTTTAAGTTTATAACTATAATAATAATAATAATAATAATAATAATAACCAAAAAAGAAGCTAAAAATGTTGATCTATGCAACACTGTTTTCTCCAAATTAACAAACCATAACGTTATGTTTTTTCTTTGATGATTTTTATGGATAAAAGTGAGTTTGGAAGTAACTATTACACATTAGTAATAACACGATCGAATACAAAATTACAAATGCTTGTTGTATTGTGACAAGACATACCTTTAATGGCGTTGGGTGGGGAGGAGTGATCAACTTTTGGTGTATCATCTTAGCTAGGGTCATAATCGACTTTTGGTGTATTAAAATCATCAGCTTCTTGCAAATTGCTCCTAGTAAGGAGCTTTGTAAAAATCAGGTGATTGGGTTCAATCCGTCAACCCAATCAGCTGATTACCAAACATATTCATTAGCGGTTTGACATGGTCAAACAGCTAAAACTTGTCAATCTGCCAAAAATGGGCGATAAGTTGTTTACCAAAGAGGATCATTGTTATCTTCTCATTATTTCTTGGACAACTAGATAACGAGTCACTCTTGGCTTCCCTTTGTCTTGGTAGCATTCACTACTTTTATGTTATCACAAGTTTAAGAAATCTAACCTAAACAAATAGAAATAGAGAAAAGAGAACAAATTTCCAAAGTTTACAAGCAACTAGAAAAGGGATTCATGCATTAAATTATTATATTTCATGTGTATTGTGGTGAGAGAATAAAACGGTATTTTAGTATGTTAAAGTCTCCAACTGATATGTCCCTTTTAATATGCTAAGGAAAATAATATTAAACCTAAGAAAAAGTTAAAGGGTGTCATGAAATTCATATAAAGAAGAAACCCTTATCGAGTTCAAGGTAAGGGGTGTCATGAAATTCATATAAAGAAGAAACCCTTATCGGGTTCTTAATAAATATTTGTTACGATATCTTATTAATTAATTTTGTGCATTATTTGTAATTAGACATAGTTGGATATATATGGAATACCATTATTATAAGTTATCCACCTTAGGTGAGATTCATGAAGCAAAAGGTTCCATTAAGGATAAAATCCTACTGAAGATAAGATTTATTTGGGATAATATCACCATATTTTAATAAGGATAATGTGCAGATTTTTTTGGTGATTTTGGAGCTATCTTTGGCAACCTATTTCGATGATTTGTGTTACTAAGGCAACTGGATTTTTCGATGATCTTATCAATCTTGGGTAGCTGTGTTTTCTCCATTGGTTGTGTGAATTTTCTAAGTAGCTGAGTTATTATTTTTGTGAGGGAAAAACTAGTAAAAAATAATCAATTTGTACAGCTATGTTTCTTTTTTGTGTGTAAGCAATTACATGCTCTATTGAGCTATTCTTGGCAGCTATGTTTCTGCATATGTGGGTGAATAATTGGACTACTACTTAATCATTTTTTGTGTGGGAAAATTACGCAATAAAGTGATAAATTATGTAACTGTATTTTTAGATGTTTCGATGATGAAACACATGTTTATTTGATGATCTTTTGTGGCTGCTGTGCGTGGATCTCTTAGTGATTTTTTCGAAGGTTCACAATAGAACTTTTTTTGAACGACTTCCCGTGATTTCGAATTGATGAGGCTATACATATAGGGGAGTGTCTTTTATCTCAAGTGTTTTTCTTTGTTTATGTCTTCATTGATTTAATCACATGAGTTGTCTTATTCTTATCTTTATTATCAAACATTGTTTCAAAAATCCTATATTGAGATTAGCACGAGATGATCATGTTATTAGGAGTGATATACTTTCACAGGATATGAGTACGAGGGAATAATATCAAGGGTTGAGTGTGTCAGCTCAGTAAAGCTTGGGTAAAACTATTGTATCATAAGTCAAAGTTGATTAAGCTGAGTGAAGACTTCGTAGATGTAGGTAAGTTGTGTTGAACTGCATTACCAAATCTTGGTTGTTGATTTATTCTTTGCGTGTATAATTTTTCTTTTTGCATTTTTTTGAAATATTGATAATTGCTAACATAATTGCTTTGTATAAAGCAATCAACAGAGACAGTTCAAAGCAACTGAGGCATAACTGAATTTTGCGAAACCACATCCTTTCGGACTTTCAATTGGTATCAAAGCTTGGGTCACCTAATAAGAACTTGATACGTCAAGTTAGTGCAGATCTGTATTTCACAACTATGGCAATGAGGAAAGGACATCAATCACTAGACCATTGTTACTAGATGGTTATAATTACCATTCTTGGAAATCTAGAATGAAAGTATTTATTCAAGCACAAGGAACGAAATTATGGACATCGGTGTTGAATGATTGGTCACATCCAATGACGATTAATGAAAAAAGTGAAGCGGTACCTAAAGATCCATCTGAATGGACAAGGGCTGAAGAAGAGAAAACACTTGATAACTTTCTAGCAATTCAAGTAATTTTCAGTGCTATAGATGATGGACATTTCAATATAATATCAGCTTATGAATCAGTGAAAGAAGCGTGTGATACATTACAAATAATAAATGAGGGATCAAAATCGGTGATAGCTTTAAAACTTCAAATGTTGGTTACTATATTTGAAGAGCTTAAGATAGAGGAAAGTGAAACTATCAGAGACTTCCATGAGAGGTTGTGTGACATTTTCAACCAAACATATCAATTTGGGAAATAAATATTCAAATATGAAACTTGTCAAGAAGACATTGAGATCACTGTCTCCTAAATTTATACCAAAAATTGCAGCTAACAAAGAAGCCCATGATATTAATGAATTATCTTTGGATAAGATAATTGAGATTTTTACCAACTTTGAGAGGAATTTGTTGAGAGATAAATAAGAGAAAAAAAAAGATTAGCATTGCAAGCTAAGGTTAGAAAAGTCGTGAATGACTTAAGAATGAATATGATGAGAATAAGGGCATGAAGTTATTGACAATTTTAGCAAGTGGTTTAAGAAGGTGAAGAAAGATAGATCCGAGTTTAGACAGCATAGTGGGAATTCATTAAACAACAATTTCAAACAACAAGAAAAAACTCAAAAGGGTAAAAGAAATGTAAAAAAATACAATGTAATGAATGTCAAGCCTTCGAACATATGCAAGTAAAATGTGCTAATACTTTAAAGAAGAGAAAAGGAAAGTCTTATACGAGCACTTAGAGTGAGAATGAATCTAAAAATGAGTATGGTAGTGAAGAGGATGCTGCGTTAGTTGCTTCATACAAAAGAAATCTAGTTACTTGCTTAATGGCAACTTGAGAAGAAACTGACGGGAAAAACTTTGATAAATTAGTCCAAAATTTCACAAAAAATACAGATGAATCAATCCAAAATTCTATTTCAAATTATGACAGTGATAACAGTGATTTAGAATATAAAAAGGAGGATATTTGCAAAGCTTATGAGTCAATGGATACAAAATGAATGCAAGTGTGTAAGAAGAATGAGAACCTAAAGAAGGAAAATTATACCGTAAAGAATATCATTTAAGATCTTGAGAAGAAGTTATTATCTACAGTAGATGAGCTTGATAAAACAAGGTTGAAGTTAGTCAATACTAAAAAAAAGGAATAAGGATGTTAAATGGAAGTACCGAAAAGCTAGAACAATTGTTGAAAAATGGGTAAGAACAAAGGGGACTTTTAAGGTGTTAGTTATAAAGGTGAATGTTCTAACTTGAATAATGGACAAAATGGTGAAGCTAAATTTGTTAAAGGAGAAACTTAAAAAAGGAATTGAAAGTTTGTGCCTACATTTCACTTTTTTGAGGTAAACAGACACATAAGACTGAATTGTTACATGCTGATAAAGATGATATTTCAGAGGGCTCAAAACAGAAAATCTAGACACTCTTTTATAAACTTTCAAAACAACGAATATTACCAAAGCATACTTGGGTTAGTAAGAGTCAACTACAAGCACTTGTAGCTCTTAAATCCATGTGGGCTGCTTCTCATAATGGTTGGTATTTTGACAGTAGGTATTCACGTCATATGATAAGTAAAAGAAGCTACTTGACGTTGTATGGATAGTTACGTTACTTTTGGTGATGGGAAGAAAGCAAAGGTGATTGGTAGAGGAATTCTTTGCATGGATGGGCTTCCTCACTTCAAAAACGCGCTTCATGTGGATAGTTTAAAAACTAACTTGGTAAACATTAGCCAACTTTGTGACGGTGGGTTAATTAATTTTGGCCATTATTTGTAATTGAACATAGTTAGATATATGTGAAATATCATTATTATAAGTTATCCACCTTAGGTGGGATTCTTGAAACAAAAGCTTCCATTAAGGATAAAATCTTAGTGAAGATAGGATTTATTTGGGATAATATCACCACATCTTAATAAGGATAATGTGCAGATTTTTTGGTGATTTTGAAGGGCAGCTTATTTCGGGGATTTGGGTTGTCTAAGATAGCTATATTTTTTGATGATCTTATCCATCTTAGGCAACTGCGTTTTTTCCATTGATTGCGTGAATTTTTTGGGCAGTTGAGTTGTTGTTTTTGTGAGGAAAAAACTGGTAAAAAATTAATCAATTTGTGCAGTTGCATTTCTTTGTTTTTGTGTGAGCAATTATATGCTCTATTGAGCTATTCTTGGCAGCTATGTTTCTGCATGTGTGAGTGAATAATTAGACTATTGCTTAATCGTTTTGTTGTGGGAAAACTGTGCAGTAAAGTGATAAATTGTGCAGATGTATTTTTAAACATTGCGGTGATGAAATACATGTTCGTTTGATGATCTTTTTGTGGCTGCTGTGTGTGGATCTCTTCACTAATTGTTTTGAAGGTTCATAGCATAATTTTTGTTGAACGAATTCTCATGATTTTGAGTTGATGAGGCTGCACATATAGGAGAGTGTCTTTTATCTCAAGTATTTTTCATTGTTTATATCTTTATTGATTTAATTACTTAAGTTGTCTTATTCTCATCTTTATTATTAAACATTATTGTACAAATCTTATGTTGAAGTTAGCACGAGGTAATCATGTTATTGGGAGTGATATACCTTTATGGGGTGTGAGTATGAACGAATAGTGTCCAAGGTTGAGTGTGTTAGTTCAGTAAAGTCTTAGGTAAAACTATTATATCACAAATGAAAGTTGATTAAACTAGGTGATGGTTCCATAGATGTAGACATGGTATACGGAAGTGCATTACCAAATTTTGGATGTCAATTTATTCTTTGCGTGTTTAATTTTCTAAAACATTGACAATTACTGACACAGTTGTTTATATTAAGCAACCAACAATCGCAAAACTAGACTGTCAATATTGTTTTTCATTAATGATGTATTATGATCAGAGAAAGTAAGGAAGAGGAAAATAAGAGGGATGATGATTCCTTTGATTAATTAGCTCATATCCACTGACCTTTTTCTTCAAAAGTGGACTCATGATCAGGGCATTGAAGAAGAGATACAGGTGGTAGACAGCACATTAGCCAGAAAAGACCCATGATTTTGCAAACGCGATCTTTCCGTGTCTGGATAAAAATGATCATTATTTCAATGGTTTTAGCGGTGGGGAAGGGAATTTGTCAAGCTGTCAACTATCATTTTTCTTCATTAGCACCTAACTTTCGGGCATCCAATGTTAGGACATTTCCATATCTCTTCATGTTTCATGAATGGGGACAATTTTTTTTTTCCGAAACGACTTCTCATTTACGTTCCAGATTCTGATCATCTTCCATGTAATAAGGTAGAAGTTTCATTGCTCTGATCAACTCATTGACTTCCACCAGCTTTCATGGATTGGCATGCACGTGGCTTTGGTCCTATCAAGATGGAAACAGTACGCCATTTAAGTTGGAAATCAGATAATTTTCCAACAAATATTCGTTTCTTGTATCCTCTAGGTATATATATGTACGTGGAATGTTTGTGGTCATAATTAGTTAGGAAACTTTACGTGTTAGTTATAATTTTTAATGACTTTTTTTAAGTAATAACCCAAGTTATGATCATGTATTCAACTAGGGGATTCGATTTATAGGAAAGTAGGATTACCTTCTCTGCTATCTGATGTTTTTTTTGTCTAATTTCAGTATAAAAAATTATAATAATTGAAATAGAAGTCTGAAAATTAAGAGATGCTCATGAAGGAAATGTGTAATTGGTAATTATAATTTAAAGTTTCATCTTAACCACAGGATTGACAATGATTCTCAAATATCAAAGAACAAAAACCTATGCAGCTACAACTACAGCTCTTGCAAGCTTAGATATATTTGCTTGAATAATTGGTTTAAAACTCTTCAAAAACCCTCCTTTGAATAATGGAATAACTAACCAAAAGCTATAGTGTATAGTATTTGATCATTTAAAAATAATCCATTTTAGAAAATAATTATTAGTTAATCTTTTCTTATAAAAGAACAATATTTTGAACTTTTATTAAAATATGTTACCAGTTTTGTCTAGTGTTATATATAAAAAACGTAACAAATTAATTTTATGAATCATTAATTCAAGACACGCTCTTACATTAAAAGGTTGCCTTGCTTAAAAATTTACTAAAGAAGTAAAGTACTGTTACAATGAATTCTAATCAAGGTAAAGCGAAGACAAGAAAAAAATAAGTTTGTAGTAAACTAGAAAAAGAAAAACAATCTATCGATAACAAAGGACCAGATCTTTTGTCTAGTTTTACTCTATCTTATTCTGTCTCATGAAATATCAACTATTTATTTTACGAGACCCACGCGGATCTTATGCAGATTTCACATAAATAAATGGTTGAAATTTATTAAACACAATAAAATACTATAATATTAGACAAAACATCTGGACTTCGTTAACAAGGTGGATACTGTTTTTAAGGAAAAAGAAACGCAAGGGACAGGGCGGTCCCTCAGTTGCATGTGCAGCTTACTGCTGTGTTTTCCACCGTCTCAAGTCCTTTTATATTTATCCCTGAATGGATAAGTACCAAAATCAAAAACAAACAATTTAGTGGTGATGATGGCCTCTGCTTTCCAGCCTTGCATCACAATACAATCAATCTTCTCTTATTATCAAATTTAACCCTGGGTCTGGGGTATAATTATAAATAAATTGTATTGGTGGAAAGTTGTTAATACTGTCTAGTAGTAGACAACCAGTTGTAGTTGATGGACAAATTCCTATATTCCAAATCCAGCTGTACTCTCTCCTCCCTCACCCTCACACACACATAACATAACACAACTTCGTGCCACGAATCTCGCTATCTCCTCCCCCTCTCTCCATTTCCAATTTTTCTTTCTATTTCTGTTTCTCTTCTCCTTCTAAACCAATAAGATAATAAGACCGTGAAAAATTAAAAAGAAAATGCTGTATGAAAATCCCATGTCTCTCTCTCTAAGTAAGGCTTGAACATGTCACCCTCCGGCTTATAGTTTTGAGCCAAATAAGAGGGAGGCTACACATTAATAAGAGGATTATTATAATAAACCTCTTCACAGAAAGATTGGAGCTTTACGAGAGAGAGAGAGAGAGAGACGCGGAGAGAGAGGTAAAGATTCTAACTTTACGTCTATCGTCGGCCGTCGTCCACAGGGCAATGGCCGGCAGTGCCTCTGTGGTGGTCCTCCTCGACCTCGTCAGGGAGATTGCCGGAATGTCTGTTGGAAATGATGGTGGGTCGGTGTTCAGAAAGGAGTATACCGATCTGGTTCGTCGGGTTTCTTTGTTGACTCATTTCCTTGAAGAGATAAGGGATTTCAAGGGTGAATCTACGCCGTTGGATGCGTCCACTTCTTGTTCTTCTTCTTCCTCTGGTAGTTGGTGCTCTGATCTACTTGTTTCCCTTCAAAATGCAAAACTTCTGAGTTTCATTGCTTCCAGTTTTGAACCCGCTAATAGTTCTGTAAGCTTAACTCTCTCTCTCTATTTCTCTGATATTGTTGTTCCTTTTTGGGGTAGACATTCTGGGGTATGTCTATTTTGGCTTCTAGTTTCTAGTTATTGTTCTTGCGCTGAAGATCACCTGGGTTGTACTACTTCATGTTTGTTTGATTCACTGATATTGGTTGTTGAAGAGTGCTTCAGTTGGTAACTTCCTAAAAGATAAAAGCTTGTTTCATTTGGGAATCTTAAATTCATGTTCTTTAAATGAGGGAGTTTAGAAATAGAAGTGGGAGTAAGATTCCAAGAAGACTACATCACAGTCAATTGAATGTTGGATTATTGTTTACTGAATTATCATTCTTACAATTTGAAGTTTCTAAATACCAACTTACAGTGGTTAGATAGTAAAGATTTTAACTTTACCAAAAGCAGAATTGTGAACGGGATAATTTAAATCTGTTATTTTGGTTCCAAGTAAGGATTGGACGTATTGAAATTTAAATTCTAGTATGGATGCATATCCTTCAGAAAGGACTTCCTTATTTTTGGTTTTCTATGTATAAAAACTGTTTTAAATGAAACTCCATAATAACTGCTGCGTCCTCTCTGGAAAATTCAGTTGCTATCTTGCTGAGTTTGCTATTTCTTGGTTTAAGGATGGAGGGAAGGAAATTGCTTCCCAATTTCAGTGTGTGACATTGAAATTGCACAATGCTTTGGCTAAGATCCCGTATGATCAGTTTGATATCTCAGAGGAAGTACAAGAGCAGGTACGGGTTCATATGTAACTTTTTTGTGATAACTTTTATCTGTTTGTATTCAGTGGGTTGCAACCTCAACAATTTTTCACCTCCTAGGTTGTATTGGTAAGAGCCCAGTTGCAAAGAGCTATAGAAAGACATGACTCAATTAATTCAAGAATGAATTTGGCTATCTTAACTCAGTCCACGGACAATGATATCAATCAGGTATCAAAGGGGAACAGGTTAACTAGAAGTTGGCATATTGAGAATAGCGGCAGTGGTAGTGTCAAGGAAGTTACGGAAAGCCTAGAAACTGTTTCAGGACGTAACAGCTCAAAAAGCTGCATTGTAGATCAGGCAATTAGCAAGTCAAATGAAGTTGATGATAGCAAGAAAGATAATCCAGCTAAAAATAGTTTAGAAGACTTGAAAAAGCCTGATTCAGTTACAATTCCTGATGATTTTCTCTGCCCAGTATCTTTGGAACTGATGAGGGATCCTGTTATAGTTGCAACAGGACAGGTAAAACATTTCCGAACAGACCAGTGTGTTAAACAGTCTTTTTTTTTTCCCCTTCAATATGTGCTTGGAAGCGTCGAAATCATCCACCTTTGGAATTCTTTTACCTTTCTGATTTACTTTGAAATTTTGCAGACATACGAAAGGTCGTACATACAGAGATGGATAGATTCTGGCAACACAACATGTCCGAAAACTCAACAGAAGCTTGAACATTTGACTTTGACCCCCAATTATGTATTGAGAAGTTTAATATCGCAGTGGTGTGAGAAGCACAAGATTCAGCAGCCAACTGGGTTAGCAAATGGAAGATTGAAAAAGAGTGATGGATCTTTCCGTGATGTTAGTGGTGACATGGTAGCCATTCAGGCACTTGTTCGCAAGCTCTCAAGTAGGTCAATTGAGGAGCGTAGAGCTGCTGTGTCAGAAATCAGGTCGCTATCCAAACGAAGTACTGATAACAGGATACTTATAGCAGAAGCAGGAGCCATTCCTGTTCTAATCAACTTATTGACTGCGGAAGATGTTTCAATACAAGAAAATGCTGTCACGTCCATTCTTAACCTATCAATCTATGAAAATAACAAGGGACTAATAATGCTTGCTGGTGCTATTCCTTCAATTGTCCAAGTTCTAAGAGCTGGAAGTGTGGAAGCGAAAGAAAATGCGGCAGCAACTCTTTTTAGCTTATCCCTTGCTGATGAGAACAAAATAATCATTGGTGCATCAGGGGCAATACCTGCTCTGGTAGAATTGCTTCAAAATGGAAGTACTAGAGGGAAGAAAGATGCAGCCACAGCCTTGTTCAATTTGTGCATTTATCAGGGGAACAAGGGCAGGGCTGTGAGGTCAGGAATTGTAACAGCATTATTAAAGATGCTTACAGACTCTGCAAGTGGTATGGTTGATGAAGCTCTGACTATTTTTTCTGTTTTAGCTAGCAACCAAGAAGCAAAGGCTGCCATTGTAAAGGCTAGCACCATTCCTGTTTTGATAGATTTATTAAGAACAGGTCAACCCCGCAGCAAGGAGAATGCAGGGGCCATTTTACTTTCCTTGTGCAAGAGAGATCCTGAGAATCTTTCTTGTATAAGTAGGCTTGGTGCGGTAATACCTTTGACAGAGCTTGCTAAGAGTGGCACTGAGAGGGCGAAGCGAAAGGCTACGTCGCTATTAGAGCATTTGCGGAAGCTACAACAGCTTTAAGAGTGGTGGCTCTGCCAAGTTGCTTTAATTTTTTTCTTTTCTTTAATTTTTTTTTGTTTCACTTCCATATAATTTTTTCAATGAGTTCATTTTATCGTGAAAACTAAGGATAAAACCATGAGATGCAAATTCAGTCTCATCAATCTCTTTGTACTAATCTACTTTGTTTGCTATGAGTGTGTAAAAATGAAACCAGTCTTTTGTTCAATGAGAATTTTAACTCAAGATTTCCTTTCGGTTTTTATGTTATAATTTGATTCGTATCATAAGCTCTGCATGGACTTTCCCGGTTGATTCATCAACCGTACCGGTTTTTCCATCCTAGAAATGGTTGGTTGGTTACTAGCACATGCAATTGAATGTTGCAGATTAAGTGAAGACCATAATAGCTGCAATGGTAGAGGCAAAGCATACAAAAGTTTCCTTCTTGAATTTGTTCCACTTCATGTCCCCAGCGGGGTGGTTATATAAAGAAACGACCATGCATGGGTGGTTATATATGTTCAAAAGCATGCAAAAGTAAAAGAAAAATCAAATCTCATCTTGCTAAATCGCCCAATCAAGCTATGGGATTGCCATTTCTTTTTTCCTTTGAAGACTCCATACCAGTAGTAAGAATCGAACTTGAAATCACACCAAGACGCTGTTTTTGGTAAGTACCACAATATTGAAAAAGTACTAAATACTTCCATTTGGATCGCTAGGGCGGTATAACCAAAAAGCGGCAGATAACAAAATGTTGTCTTCAAATGAACGTCAAAAATCACTTATCTCAAGAGAAACGGATTTGGCTTCCTGGCAGATTGTTATTTACTTGTTTCCTTGACATGACAGTGAAGTAAGATCTTCGCCTAACAAACGGAAAAACAAATTGAATCACTAGCTCAGAGATTGAATCTAACCTAATTCACAAACTTTTAACTTGTAGATGGCTTTTAACAAAACAACTCGGTTACTCCATTCTAGAAAGGCAACTGATCAACTTTGGTATTATGGATGCCACTGGCGACGTAACAATGGTTCACAGAAGTCGGGAACGGTACATTAGAAAGTCGAAACAAGGTTGAGACAAAAGGCGCCTGTTGTAATTGTCAAGGTTGATTGTGATTGGTTTAGGGTTCTATTCTGGCTGTTTACAAAGAATAGCAAAAGTCCATGTGAAATACTTCTAGGAAACTGTTGAATCAGGATAAGGATGAATCAGCACATTTGGTCCAATTTGCGTCATCCTGTTAATCATTCAAGCTGTTTACACTAGGTATTTTACGCTTTCCAGGGTGGTTCCAGGACTTCTCTCTACCGTTTCCTTTTCCTTCATACCCCTTTTTCTGAAAAAAGCCAATTGGGGTTCGTCGCTCAATCTTTGGGAGTCACTTTTGGAAAACTTTAAATTGAAATCCATTTACTTGTCCGCTATAGTCATGCACCTTCTATTCTGTTCTCCTTAAAAAGGCAACAAAATGTTGTCCTTTTGTATGTATACTAGAATAATATGGAATATTTCATAATGTCTTAAGACAACAAAAGCCCCAAAATATTAAAATTATGGGATCCCTCCACTGATATGGATATCGGACCGTACTGACCCAAATTTGGTACCGGTACTTTAACTTTGGTATCAGGTTTGAATATCGGTCGGTACCGGCCAATTTCGTCGGTACCGGCCAGTTTTGTCGGTACCGGCCGGTATTCAAAATACCGATCAAATACTGGCCGGTATCGAAAATTTAAAAAAATTGGGGGACCTTTTTGCAAAATTTTCCAAAATTTTCCAAAATTTTCCACCCTCTCTCCTACCTTTCCTTCCCCCCCCCCCTTTTTTTCAAAGTTTTTAAAATAATAATAAATATTTTATTATAATAA
>JANIHZ010000208.1:19016261-19026430 GCA_027478365.1 Erythroxylum rufum | reverse complement strand
CTAGAGAAGGAGTTATGGTCAAAAGAAGCAACCAAGTTTATGATTGATTTCCAGTTGAACCTAGTTTGGCGCGAATGGCATAACTATTTCCACAAAACTCAGATGCTTTTCGTTTGTGGACCATTGGAAAGAAGACATCTAGATATACAACGTTCATGAAGGCACCAAATTGAGATTCTGCCTTTAAAATGGTCACAAAAGCAAAACACTGAAGTTGTTCCGAGAATGTCCGTTCAACGGACTTGGATGTCCGTTTAACGGACATGAATCGACAAAACAGCCCCAATTCACCCGAGAAAGTCCGTTAAACGGACATTTAACGAACACACACTACTCTTAGGGTGTTTTTACACCCGAGAAGGTCCGTTAAATGGACTCCCATTTCCGTTTAACGGACACACAACCCACCAACCTTCTCCAAAGCCTCTTCCATGGTTCCTACCTTCATTCAATCATCGAATAAACCTATAATCTTCTCAAATTCATCTCTTCTAACCTCAAACCACTTCATAACAACACAAACATCAATGAAACTCCATGAGACCCTCAATTCCCAACTCATTTCATTCATCATTTTCACCTTCATCCCATAATTCCTAAGCTCCCTATCCTTTTCCTTAGCATAACTTCTTTCTATGTACCAAGTATTACATATTCCACATCCGTTCATGAATACTTCATATACCCCTCAAGATTAGCTCAAAACATCCATACTCAATTCATATACTCTATTTAATTAAAAACACTTAAAATGAAACACAATCATACACATTTATTCACAACAATTTCAACACTCAATTTCCTAACTTCATACCAACATTTGGGACTCTTCAAGACAACATTCACAATCAACATCTTCATAAGAAATGTGACCAATTGCCTCTAGTTTCATTTAAGCCAAACTTCAAATTATTTGGACAACTATAGAAACAATTATGACTATACAATTGAAGCATACACAAAGATCCATTTATTGCAAATTTCCAGATTTTACTTCAATCATTCAACCTTAACATTCAACTCATCTAATCCATCTTATAACTAGATCATCATCTCCATTCCTCCTCCCATCATTCACTACCTAATTCAATTCAAGATATCACTTACAAAGAAATTCATGATCTACTTATTATCATAAGCAAAAACAGGGCATATTCATGTATATATTCATCCCATTCCCTCCTTTAACATATCATTCAAATTTCTAACTCTCTCTATAACTTTCCATGAATTAGACTCAACACACATGCTCAAAACACAACATGAACAACTATTAGCCCCAATTAAGACACAAACACAAGTCTTTCACAAGCATGATTCAATCAGCAATTTCTCATCATACTAACTTCAATTGTACCATATTCATGACATATAACACAAAACTTACTTGATCAAGCAGTCAATCTTCAAGTTCTTCAAGAAAAACACCAAGACCTAGTTTCAAACATCACCAACGATCATCATCTCTAAAGGTAGAGAGATGTTTCTCTAGTAAGCAAGGAAGAGAGATCAAGTTGGCAAGGAAGCAAGAAGGATATGATAGTTAGGCTTTGAGTGATCAAAGTTCAAAAATAAGAATAAGAAGGATGATGCATGAAGAAGAGAAGAGAAAATCTCCAAAACACAACTCCAATGGCTTTGAACAAGTGAGTGTCATGGGAGGGGGTAAGGGGAGCTTAATTGGATGTAAACTTAGGGGTTAAGTAATTAAATACATGGCTATACAATTGCCATGTGTCAAGCCAAGCATCAACCCTTAATTTCCTCTTAAACTAATCAATTTCAAGCCCAAGTTCCCATAAAATAACACTTGTCAAAAATTACTATAGCCATAGATCCAAAATTCAATACCATAGACAGTTAATTCTGCTACCAGTTACCAGTTAGTCTATCACTTGGCATTTTTCCTAGTCCAGAATTTACCCCAAATTTTTTTTGAAAAGTTTCCTAAAATTCTCCAAAATTACAAAATCACTAATTTCACTCTCCAAATCAATTTTCAATACCAATAACTCAAAGCCTCAAAACATTCACATTAATGACCAAATATACCGGGAATGTCAATGAATGCATCTACAAGAATTTCATGTGCAATAAATTCATTTTTCACAAGATGTATGTCACATAATGCATGAACATGCAATTTCATTTCTAAGCTCTCACTGAACACCCATATTTACTATGTTACCCTTGCCGCTGGTACCGGGATGCTACATATATAGTTATGTTTAATTGTTCAAGATCCTTTTACTCTTCCTATACATATCAGATTTTCATGTTCCAAATCTTATAGTTGTCGCAATTTAATTTCTCACCCTTCTTGAGTTTAGTAACAATATTCTTTAATGCAGTAGCCATAATATAAACATAAAGTTTCCATAGAAAGAAATAGTATACTTTAAAATTATTGTAATATCACACATACATATATTGAATAATTGGATTTCAATTGTCTAAGAAGTCAAAAGAATATAAATGTTCTCAAATATCATTCATATGACAGTTAAATAACAATATGACAGTTAAATAACAATTATCATACTCAAGAAGATATTAAAACATAAACATTAATATAACATATATTTTGATAAAACAAAATAATATCAAACTTGATATGTATCTAGAGATGGCAATCGGCTAGGCCGACCTGACCCCTGCCACCTTAGGACCAGGCTTAATCGTTTTTCATTTAAATTTTTTTAAAATGATGTCGTTTTGTCATTGCCTGTTGTGACTTAAGACTAGGCCCAGGAAATCCAGCCCGAGGACTTGTCAATTAGAGTCTAGTCCATTGACTTTGATTTATACTTTGTCATGCCCGAGCCCAATGTCTAAGCCTACATTTATTAAAGAACATCATTACAACAACTTAGTTTAATATGTAATAACAAACTTTACATAGAATAGAGTCAATAAATTCATGAGATAAAGTCTTAAATGATTGATATGCTATTGTTCTAATTATCTCAAGTGCAAGGTTGGTGGGATATAATTATTTCAAGTGTTCTAATTATTTTTGTGGGACTTCTTTCATAGGGTTTTATCACCAACCATTTATATGATCTCGCCTTGGGCCATTCTAAGTTCCAAAGCATGCTCAACAATTCACTTTCTGGTTATGGAAAAGTTTAAAGTAGAGCCATGTACTTCACCTCAGCTTCTATGGAAGTCAGGTAACCTCAAAAATATAACTTTTGCTTTAAGTGATCAATAGCAATAATATTTTGTATTATATCTTCTCCAAGAAGATATCACATGCACTAATATAATGATGAGTCGTCTCATCTGTGTCACAATTTGTATAAATCTAGTTGCCCTTTGTATGATCAACATTTTCTTGAAAACATATTTTCAGGAATTATAAGTCACTCATATAACTAAAGATCATCAAATGAATAAATGAACTCATGCTCGAAATAAAACTATGAACATTATAATTTGCAATATGAACAAATCACATTTAAATTATAGTTATTTCATTTAACTAGAAACACATTTCTAATTATTATGGAACCAATCAAATTTAATCTTTAAGTTAGAAGCTTATTTCTAACTCTCATTACGCTAATAATGTCAATTTAATTAATTAGGAAATTAACTTTAATTAAAAACTCATTTCTGATTATTATTCAACTTATAAACTTACTACTTTAAATTTACTTAGAAACTTATTTTTAATTAATATTTAACTAATCAATTTTAATTTTATAATTCACTTAGAAACTTATTTCTAAGCATTACCTAATTCATAAGCATAATATCTACGATTAACTTATTTCTAAATTTAATTTACCATATTATTGAATATATAATGTATATATAAAAAACCATATTAAGCTATAATATATGTAATGTATATATATGGTCCATGTTTCCATCCTACTACATTATAAGATTTGGCCCATTAAATGGGCTCAAAAGCATCTCAAATACTAGCTTATAAATCCATTTTATTGGCCTATCCTATATAAACTCGTTAACCCTAGTTTTTTTTTTGGTTTAGTTTCTGCCCTCATTCAAGGGCGAGCCTTGGAGCAACTGATAAAGGTTACTCCTTTGTGACCAAAAGATCATAGGTTCGAGTCACAAAAATAGCCTCTTTGTAAAAAAGATGTAAAGGTAAGGTTGTGTATATTGATGACCCTCTTTTGACCCTCGCAATGTGGGGAATCCTTATGTAATGGGGTACGTTGTGTTGTGTTTTTCTACCCCCTTTCCTTTCTAGCCTTCACCTTTCCTTGCCATCACTCGATGGATACAAACACAACTGGAGGAAGCAATATTGGAATAGGGAGTAAGGAAGCTTCCTTCCCAGGCAGCGACAACGTGGAGATACCGTAGTACCACTAGAGGAAGGAGTAGTCGCGACTTATCCATTCTCTTCCCAAGTGATGGAAATGGAGGTGTGGTCTAGTTGAAGCAACGATGCATCATCGAAGGAAGCAATGACAGTATCGATGATGCCAATCATTGCCACTCACGGCTACTCAGTCACTGGTGCTCGCCGCCACTTATGTCGACAATGCATTTTAGGTTTATGTTAAGTTTTAGGCTAATTAATATTCTGAGTTTTTCATAATCACAATGATTCTATAGTGCTTTTAATTTTTATTTTACTGCTTATATTCTGATTTTATCATTGGAGAAGTGTTCTGTTGGTTTTCATTATAGTGAAAATATCTCTGGGTTATAAACAGTTTGTTTGATTTCGATGTGAAGATTGAACATCAATATAGGTTTTGGTTTTGTTAATCCAATTGAATGTGATTTAGAAGAAGAGACTAACTGTTTTCAATGATGTTAGGGAAAATATTCAAAAGAAATTTGACCTATTTATCTTCATATTGTCCAAAATTAGGATTTCTATTTTGCAAATAAAGACTCATATATTGTTTGTATAATTTCAAGCCCAACTTGAAAACAAAATATGTCCAACATAAGAAAGAAAACCAAAATCAAATAATAGTTAAGATTATATCACTATTCTACCTTATAAGACTAAGACATTAGAAAACAACTTAATCATATTCAAGTAGAAATTTAAATTAATTATTTATATAATCAAAATAATTAATATTATTCTAATATTTTGATAATTATCACTTTAAAATTTAAAAGTAAAATTAATCAATATCCAACATAAAATGGTAAACATCAGATTGTACAAATAAATATTGTCTCGTAATTAACGGAAGATCAAATTTTAAATTGATTAGGAATGTCTATAAATTATCAACAAGAACTAACTACAATAATATTAATCTATTGGGGAGTATATGAGATTTGATGACATATAAAATTAGCAAAAATATGGTTAGAAACAAGTAGCATGAAATGAAACACTCAAGAAACTATTATACACTCACATATCCCAATTGCCTATTAAAGAAGAAAGTTGAGAGATCTCTGATGGACATATTATTGAAATAGTTTACAGGGATATTCACAACCATCCAAAGCCACAGACCACTGGGAGATCGTCATCATCAATTTCTTCATGTTATGCAATTCAAGCTTCTACTTCTTTAATAAATGATATTTAAGCCTAGCGATTAGAAGCAATATTTTGCCATTACTTCTGTCAAAACCCTAAAAAACCATTCCAAATTTGCAAATTAACTTATCCTAGTGTGTTAAAATCACCCATAATCAATTTTACTCACTTCTTCAACAATATACAAATAAACTTTTCTACCCAAAATGATGACTAACTCATGTTTTCTGTCACTGAAGGGAATGCATGTCTTGTGTTTTGTTATTGTGTTTCAATCATTCACAAAAACCTATATTTTGTTTTTTTGCTAACAACTTAATGAAGGAAAACAAAGTAATTTTACAAACAACAAACATAATAACTTACCACATAATAATATGGACAACATATGATGCACAATGTTTGGTGGCTAATGAAATCTAGGTTTAAACAAAAAAGTTTTAAAAGTATTAAATTTCATGAACTAAATGCACTTGAGATTTGAAAAAAAAAGGGGACTTACTCTTTTTTCCTGAATCATATGACTTTTCGAGTTTTAGGTAAACAAAATTATTGGAATGGGTTTGGAAGTTTACATATTTGGATGGTGCAAGGTGGCTTCGATGTCTATGCATTTTATGTGTTGAATATGCCAATGCTTTTGATGGACATGGTGGTAATTAAAGGCATTTTTCATTTATTTTCGATTTTTCGATTTTTTTTAAATTTAGTAAGAAAACTTTGTTTGAGTTTTTAGTTTCTATTTTTTGGTCTCTAAGTTGTTGTCTTAGTTAAAGAATTTGAGCATAACAACTGTCGATTACCATGTATTCAGCTTTTGCCATTGATAAAGCCACCAAATTTTGTTTCTTACTAAACTAATAAACCAATGTATTTCCTAAGAATTGAAAGGTTCCATATAAGCTTTTTCTAGCTAAAATACTATTGGCAAAATCCACATTTGAATAACCTATTAAGTCAAAATATGTATTTTTAGGGTATCAAAATTAGTGAAATGGTATCGCATAATTATCTAAGAATATACTTAACTACCAATAAATTTCATTCTCTTAGGCTTCATTAAAATCTAACACATAGACGAACAATAAAAAAGATATTGGGCCTACTTATGGTTAGATAAAGTAAGCTACCAATCATCCATTGATAGAGTTTTATATCTTCTAGCTTACCTTCTTCATCCTTGTTCAATTTAGTTGTAATGCTTATATATGTCCCCATTGGTTTGGTTTGATCCATTCTAAATTGTTTAAGTAGTTGTTCAGTGTACTTTGCTTTATTTATAAAGATACCTTCCTTCATTTGCTTGATTTGGAGTCTACGAAAAAAGTTATGTTCCCCCATCATACTTATCTCGAACTCCATACTTATACATTTAGAAAATTCTTTACACATATTCTCATTAGTAGCACCAAAAATAATATCAACATAATTATGCTTATGCGCGTTTTAATAAAAATTGTAGTGGCAAATTTGCCTTTCAAGAATCCATTTGCTAAAAGAAATGCACTTAACCTATCATACTAAGCTCTAAGATCTTGTTTTAAACCATATAAAGCTTTGGAAAGTTTATAGATATGGTTTGGTGCATTGTGTTTTTCAAAACCTAAAGGTTGATCAACATAAACTTCTTCTTGAATGAAATTGTTTTTAAAAAGCACTTTTAATATCTATTTGAAATAATTTGAAATTCATATTGATGCAAATGCAAACAAGAGTTTAATGGCTTCAAGCTTAGTGACTAGAGCAAAATTTTCCTTGAAGTCTATGCTCTCCTCTTGATTGTACCTTTTTCTATTAATCTAACTTTGTTTCTCACAATAATACCCGGTTCATCTAATTTGTTTTAAAAGACCTACTTGGTACCTATGATTTGGTCACCACTAGGTCTAAGTAATAGGTTTTATACCTTACTCCTTTCAAATTGGTTTGATTTCTAGTAAGAACCCAACTTTCACCATTAAGAGCCTTTTCTATTGTCTTAGGTTCATTTTAACAGATGAAAACAAAATGAGATATATATTTAAAGATGAGATCTAGTGATTATCCTTTATTGAACATCATATAAAATTTGATTAGGAGGATGGTTCTTTTTAAATATTCAATCTCTTGGGAGTTCCTCATCCTTCCTATTTCCTTCACTTGGTTCGACAATGAGTTCATGAGGAATTTTTTGGTGACATTTTTGTTTCCTTTGAGATCTAAAGACTCTAGTTCTTTGGATATATCTATATCATCTTTTTCAAGATCTTTATTTGGATATAAGTGGATTAGATTCATCAAAAACAACATGTACAAATTCTTTAATAGTAAGGCTCTTCCTATCAGATGCCCTATATGCGTTTTTAGTTAAAGAATAGCCAAGAAAATCCTTCATTTGTTTTGGAATCAAATTTTCCCAAGTTATCTTTAGTATTCAAAATATAGAACTTACAACCAAAAACTTTGAAGTAATTGATTTTTGGCTTCTTTTTATACCAAAGTTCCTAGGGGGGTTTATCTACGGTTAGCCTTATGTGGGCTCTATTTGAAATGTTACATATCCTAGCAACTGCCTTAACCCAAAAATAATTAGGAATGTTAAGTTCTAGCCCTTATTTTGTAAGGTCCCATTCTTCCTTTCAACAACTCCATTTTGTTGAAGTTGGTGTAGCAAAATTGTTAAAATTTTCATTTTCCTCATAAAAAGTTACAAATTTTCCATTTTTAAATTCCCTATGATGGTCACTGCTAATAGAAGTAATAAAAAGTTCCTTTTCATTTTTACCCTTTTGAAAAATTTAACAAACGTTCCAAAGCATTCATCTTTGTATGTTAAGAATATGACCAAGTAAATATGCTAAAATCATCAAATATGAAAACAAACATAAAATTTACCACCTAAGCTAGTAACACTGATTGGTCTAGATAAATCTATATAAGGTAATTGTAAAAAATCTATTAGAAGTTACCCATTTTTTACTTCTGAATGAGCTTTTGGTTTGTTTTCTCATTTGATAAACTCCACAGATCTTGTCTTTCTCAAATTTGACATCTAGGAATCTATTTACAAGTTTTTTGGAGTTTAGGTTAGAGATAAGTTCCATGCTTACCAATTCAAGTCTCCTATGCCAACTCCATACATCTTTACTATTAGACATTAAACACTTCAATTGTATATATATTTCCTTCTCATTTCATAAAAATGCAATGTTGTTGTCAACTACTCTAGATGTAATGCATGATGTCCTTTCAAAGCATACTTTGTCTCCTTTGTTATATAATTGACTTACAATTAAAAAGTTATGCTTCAATCCATCCACTAAGAGCATATTATCAATAATTGTTTGTTTATTCTTACCAAATTTTCCAATGCCAATTATCTTACCCTTGGCATTATCTCCAAAGGTGATGAATCCTCCATCTTTGTCTTTAAGAGTTGAAAATTAGGATGCATCATTGGTTATATATCTTGAGCATCCATTATCCATGTACCATTAATTCATGTTGTTCTTAGAGATTTACAAAAAAAATCATTTAATATGTTTTAAGTACGGAAATGATCTTGGGTGCTTAGTTGTTCATATCATTATTCTTCTTAACCCACTTTCTTGAAGGTTTATTCATTTTCCTTTGTTTTGAAACCATAAAAGTAGCATATCATGTCATATGATTTGTCAATATGATGATGATCAATATATCTTTGATGCTTGTATATATTCCATGATCTTTTAGGTTGATATGAGAAATGAAAACTTCTAATTTTTGCAATTAATTTAAATACTCTTAAAACTTCTGCTTTGTACAAGTAATTTGAATACTTTCTTTGAATAATGAAAAGTGCTAGCGTAATTGTATGTATGAAACATGCTTCTTCCATTGTAATGATGCTTGTGTAGTGAGTGAATATGTGTCATATAATTATGCTTAGTGTAAGGCCTAGTGTGGTACGAGTGTGATTGCATGTAATCATTTGTTTTTGTATAGAAACTGTGCCTATTCTTTTCTTGAGAATATTGAATTCTTGGTCTAGATTGTGAATGATAGAAGAAAGCAAGAGGTTTGCTTTAATATGAGTTTTAGTAGATGAGTTGTGTGTGTGCTTAAATGTAGATGCTTCATGTTCATTTGTCATCCTAAGCATTAGTTCCTCATTGTATCTAAATGCTTTCCTTTGACATAAATGGTTTTTCTATTGGAAGAATTATCATGGATATATGTTGGGACCCGATCCTGAGAACCGGAACGAATCCGAAAGAACGAAGAATCCGAAAGAACGAATTGAAAGAACGGATTTCTTATCTGATTCGAAGCGAAACGAAACGGAAGCAAATCGAATCGAATCGACAAACACACGAAATCAAACTCAGAATCTAACTGAAACAAATGTCCGACATCCGCCAACAAAAAAAAATATCTTCGAAAAGCCTATCGTGACGCGTTGGAAACCCTAAGACTAATCTGAAAATCCTGATATGATTTTTTTTCTCTTTATACAAACCATTCCATAAATTTTTTCTCATTTCTTTCATCTTTAATCGACCTTATGCATACAAAGCATTATAATATCCCTATTCGAAAATGCATTCTCATGCAAATCTCCAAACATCTTATACATACATTGTTGGACCCCGTTGCCGAAGCCCAACATCGGGTACTGAACCCTAAACTTGAGCTTATACTACTACATGCCATTCTT
>JANIHZ010000208.1:19002092-19016161 GCA_027478365.1 Erythroxylum rufum | reverse complement strand
TATGAAACATCTTCGGTCATGATCTTTTTGATCAATAACAAATAGGGGGAGAAAGGAGAAAATAAGAAAGATAGGGGAGAAAGGAAAGAAGAAGAAGAGAAGAGTATAGAAGAAAGAGATTACAATTGTTTACATTTTTTTTTAATTGTACATCGTCTTTTTAACAATATTATCTTTCTAAATATTATTATTTGTTATCATCAAAAAGGGGGAGATTTTTAAGTCCAAATGACTTCCCGATTAATAATTTTGATGAAAATAAAATAATAATAATATTAAAATAAAATAATAACAATATTAGAAAGTGATGAATCGTTTTGGTAAGACGGAAGAAAATGAGACGAAAGCTGAAGCAGAAAGTAAGATGAAGCTGACATCAAACCAAGACAAAGCTGACATCAAACTAAGACGAAGCGGAGCCAAAACTAAAACGCAAGGATATAAGACGAAGGGCGGAGAAAAAAATAAGAAGAAGTGGAGAAGCAAAAATAAGACAAAGCGCAGAGACAAAAGTAAGACGAAGCGCGAAGACAAAAGTAAAAAGAAGCACGGAGACAAAAATAAGACAAAACGGAGAGAAAAAGTAAGACGAACCTGACGTCAAACTAAGACGAAGTTGACGTCAAACTAAGACGAAGCGGAAGCTGAGAAGAAAACTAAGACGAAGACCCGATACCATGTCGGATGGATAATCAGTTTGAGTTAGTTACAGAACTCAACTGAATAACTATTTCTTCAAAGATCAAGAAATAAGAAGAAAGAAGCGGTTATTAAGAAGTGGTTGAAGACAAAGGCTATAAATACGAGTCGGAGTTAAAGACTGCAAAAGTTAGTGATTTTGTAAGTATTATAGATTTTAAAAGCTAGAAACTCTATATTCATTTTGCTAAACATTGAGAGCTACTATTCTCTGTAACAAAGCTCGCAAACATCTTTTTGTAAGAAAGAAGAAAAGCTGAGAGCCTGAAAAGGCTAAGTGAGAAAAGAATACTTGCTGTAAGAGACTTGAAGAGGCTCAGTGAAAAGAATACTTGTACTTTTGTGAAGTATAGTGAAATCTCATAAAGGATTCTGAGGACTGGACGTAGCCCACAGTTTAGGGTAAATCAGGATAGATTGTTGTGTCAACTTCTACTCTGAACTCTCAACTTTTATTCTTATTGTATTATACAAGTACTTAGAAGTTAACTGTAATACAACGTGATATTTTCACTTAATGGTTTTTGAGAAAGCAAGTTTTTCATAAATATATATGGGGATTGTATTTACGAAAAAGAATACAAAATTCAACCCCCCTTCTTGTGCATTTTGTACATCAAATATAAAGTCTATACTTATGCGTGATTCACTTCACAATTCAATCTTTATATTTTCATTTTCACTTATGTATACATCTATACTATTTTGAATTTCTTTGAGTTTGGAAGATAGCTTTTTCTTTTTCATGCTCATGATCTCGAGACTCTTAACAAGTTCATCATGTGTCAAATCAATGTCACTATTAACATTATCACTTGATTTATAGTTAGAGAGTAACTCATGATCAGCTTTTACTATGAAACGCTTATATCTACTTTCATATGTTCTCTTTTGAAGTCACTTGTATCATCCCAAGTGGAAGCCTTGAGTACCTTCTTTTGCATTTGTCCTTCATCTCATTCTTATAATTTCTTTCATATTTGTCACTTTCTTTGGGGATATAGGTTGAAACGTCATGTGTTTGGGTTTCTTACATTCAAAGGAAATAATATTATTTGATTTACATTTTGAACTTACTAACTTTATAGTCTTTTCTTCTTAAGGAGTTCTTCTTTAAGAATTTCTTGAATTTTCTAACGATTAGAGCAATATCTTCTTCATCACTTTCACTAGATGATATCTCTTCCTCATCAATTGGTTCATCCTTTGAGACTTTAAATGTTAAATTCTTTTTCTTAGAATGCATTGTTTTGCTTATATCTCTTAAAGCCTCATTACATATGTAAGAAGAGGGCCAATAACCTCGTCTAATGGTAGAGTGGTTAGGTCATTAGCTTCTTGTATGGATGCCACTTTAGCTTCTCATGTTTTTAGTAATGACCTAAACAGCTTTCTCACCATTTTAACATTAGTATAAGTCTTTCTAAGAACCTTAAGGGCAATAATAACATCAATAAATAAAATATACATGATAGAAATTCTTTCATCATATTTCATTTGGAACATTTCATATTGATGACAAATTTTGCGAGTTGTTTCACACTTAGGTACTCGATTGAATTCATTTCTTCATAATGCACAAAATAAAATAAGGACAACTTTACTATTTAAGGAGATTAATCTTTTGTCTTAGGGATCCCATTCCTTTTTCAATTTGGGAACTTTTATTTAATCGATAATTTTAGTAACAATGTATGGACCATTTGAAACAATTTCCCATAAATTGACATTTTATGCCATCAAGAAGAATTTCATTCTTATTTTCTAATAAAGGTAGTCATTTTCCATCAAATAAAGGGGATTTATTGGTAACTAAGAGGGGATGAATTGGGTAAATCCAAGATTTTAATTATAGTATACTAATTTAAGAATAGTGTCTCCAAATTATCACAAATGCAAGAAAGAAATAAAAGTAGATGAATTACATTATATTTCTATAAAATAGAAAAATTAAGGGAAGATAAACACAAACCGATTTATAGTGGTTCAACAAAAAATTCTTGTTTTCAACCACTCTCAAAATGAGTCTTGAATTTCCACTATAATTCTTCTTTTTAAATTAAAAAATAACCTTTGTATAATCTTTTATTTTAGGAAAAAGGAAACTCTTTTACATTCTTTCTTCAAGGTAAACAGGAACCCTAAAATCACTTTTAGTAAACCTAATATAATGATCACAACCCGAAAATAGCTTACAACTCAAAATTGCTTATTTGGATATTTTAATAGTACAAAAGGTTCACACATTCAAATTTTAACAATAAATGCTCAAATGATTAAAAGAATACTTAAAAATATATGTATAGGACACTTAAAAGCTTCTTGATACTAAAACTAATGAGAAAACACTTATTCATAATGTCTCGGGACCTAAAATAGTTGTTGAAAACAAAAACTAGCCATTAGAATGACTATATTTGACACATTGGTCGACCAATATAGCATACTAGTCAACCAGTATGCATTAAAAGCTCTAGATTCACTAATCAGGGAAACATTGGTCGATTAATACTATATTTGGTTGAACAATACATCAACCAATATTATAGCAAACTCACGGTGTGTCAAATTTATTTTATTTAATCCAATTATGCTTAAAACACTTCCAAAATATTCTTTAAGGATTATTTGAAAGATTAAGAGGTTTTTATATTAAAATCAAAAGTTTCAATGCCTCTCAATGAATGTAAGGACTCATACTATGAAAAGAAATTAAATATTTATGCATAGTAAACCTCTTATATTATCAAAGATGATCAAGATGAGCTTTTAATAATTAATATACGAAATAGTCTTGACGTATCTTGATATTTGTCTTAACTTGATCTTAATCTTCAAGAGTGCAAACATCGTATTTTATATCATAATCCTTTGATACGGTAAGATTGTGTTCTCTTATTCCTTCTTATCAATAACATTAAAACTTATTAGTAGTACTTATGTTTTATTGTCATCAAAACCTTGACTAGAACATCATTTGTTTCAAAATCTTATTCTAAACTTACTATATTGGTTGACCATAAAGTTGTATTAATCAACCAATAACTGGCATGGTCGACTAGTATATAAAGTCATTCTATTTACAACCTCAATGAAAAGAAAAGTTTCTTAGACTAGGGGATATTTTTCAACCACTAAAAGATATTGGTCAAATAATGTGCATAAATGATTGATTAGAGTAACGACCAAACTCCTTACAAACTCATTGGAAAGAAGGGAATATTAGATACGAGGACGTTGGTCAACCATAGGAGGGCATTGGTCAACCAATGTGTTGATATAGGTGACCAAAAAAAGACCAAATAGTTAAAAATTTATTAGAAAGACATAAACATGATTTTTGGGTACATTAGTCAACCATACTAGGATACTGGTCAAACAATACGTTTTAGAAAGCTAGAAAATTTCCTCAAAACTCAAATAGAAAGGTTTAAAAACACATAATCAATCAAATAAATATAAAATGAATTAAAACACATAAAGGGATCCTTATCATATAGAATTTCCATCAAACATAATTGATTATCTTCTAATTGTGCAATCCATCCGTACTTAATGGTTTAGAGAAATTAACCAATTGATATAAATTCTAACTTAATAACCTCATTTTTCATATAATCTTTAAGTTTAGGTACTAAAGTTCACACTATAAAAAAATATTAAAAATTTATTCATAATTTATAATCAACACTAAGGATTTATGCTCAAATTCATATATAAGAGCAATATGTGAAATTTCTAAAGTATGAGCTAATAGTTACCTCTTGTTGAACATAAATTATGAATGATTTGAATGAAGATTCTTCTTGAGTTTATAATCTGTTGGAGGTGTCTCATCCTTCTTATCAACCTCACTTGGTTCAATAATTGTTTCTTTTGAAAAGTCTTTTATCATTCTTGCTCTCTTTAAGACAAACTACTCCACATTCTATATAAACAGTTTTAAGACTTTCTTGGATATAAGAATATTATATTCATCAACCTAAAAAATATAAACTCTTCAAAATTAATACTCAATTCAATAACTACCATATTTACTACAAATCATTTTCTCTTTAAGAAACCTACAAAACAAGAAAAATATTTTATTTTAGGTATCCAAATAAGCTTGGTTTTTTTATTGTTATTCTCTTTTTTTTAACCCCCACTTTCAAGGCTTTACTTACCATTCTTTGAAAGTTACTGCAAACATGACATACCATTTAATATGAGTAATAATAATGCCTAAATGCATTACTATATGTATAAGCATAATGAGGAAATTTCCTTTGGACATTAAAGATATTGAATGGTTTCCTAGGGTAGTAAAATGAGCTATCATGATTATATGTATGATGTCTACTATGAATGAAAGTTTGATGCATGCTTCTTTGAGGCTTAAAAGGTTGTAAGTAGATTTGCATGTTATCGTAGAAGTTAAGTCTATTCTTCCCTTGATATTATTGAACTCTATGCCTAGGTTGTTAGCTCTATATGAAATAATGATGCTTGATTTTAGAATTAGTATTAGTAAGTCTCACATGTGCATGCATATGATTAGATGTGGATGCTCTATACTGATTTGTCACATTAAACAATGGTTCTTCACTATGCGAATATTTTTTTCTTTACAAACGTGGTTCTAAAATTGGCTTCACTTCCATGCTTACATTCTATTCCTTGTTTATCATTGGAATTCCTTTGAGCTCCTAGTATGTTTTCTAGTTTTTTACTCCCTTTACTAAAGTTGGAAAATGAGTTATTGAAAGAATCCACCTTCTTTTAAATATTTCATTCTCATGATTTAATGCATATAAGTCAAAATTATCATTAATGATTATAGTTTTGGACGCTTTAATGCTATGCAATTTACATTTTTTTTCTTTTTATTATCATGCATGCATGCATCTAACTATTTTTAGACTTTCTTGAGTTTGGAAGATAATTTCTTCCCTTTTCTACTCATGATTTCTAAACCTTAAACTAATTCATCATATGTAAAATCAATGTCTCTATCACAAAAGTTAGGGCTGGATGTTGCCTTATCACTATCTGTAGAGGTAAAGCATAAATGATTTATCTCTCCTTCTTAATGCTCATTTTTAGATTTACTTATATCATCCTAAGTATATGTTTTTAAGTTATTTCTTCTTGTATTTTTTCTTCTTCTCTTTCTTATCGTTTCTTTCGTAATTGTCATCATCCTTTCTTAAAGGGAATTAAGACTTCATATAATTAGGTTTCCAACACTTAAAACAAATATTGTAAAAGGATTTATGTTTCAAACCACTTTTACCTTCTTTGAATTCCTTTCTTTTGGAGGATGTTTTCTTGGATAACTACTTGAATTTTCTAATGATTAAGGCAATGTCTTCTTCATCACTTTCACTAGTTGATGTTTCTTCCTCTTCACTTGATTTTCTTTGAGATAAACACTAAATTCTTTTTCTTTGGAATAATTATTTCATCTTGCATCTTTTAAAGCTTGATTTCATATATAATAAGAGATCCAATAAACTCCTCCAATAGTAATGTCGTTAGATCTTTGACTTTTTGTATAATTTTCACTTTAGTTTTTCATTTCTTTAAAAGTGACCTAAGCAACTTTCTTACCATTTCAGCATTAGTATAGGTCTTTCCAAGACCACTGAGAGCATTAATAATATTAGTAAATCTAGTGTACATGCTAGATATCCTTTCATCATACTTCATTTGAAACAATTTATATTGATGTGTTAATAAGCTTACTTTGCTCTCCTCTACCTAGTTGGTTCCCTCATATGTAACTTATAAACTATGAAAAATTTCATGAGCCATTTCACACATAGAGACCTTATTGAATTTCTTCCTAGTGCACAAAAAAGGATATGCATGACCTTACTATTCAAGGAAACTAATCTATTATCTTTGAGGTTCCCATTCTTTCTTTAATTTGGGTACCTTTTTATTATCTAAAATTTTCATAGGAATAAAGGGAGCATTTGAAACTATTTCCCATAGATCTATGCTTTTAGTCATTAAGAAGAATCATATCCAAGTTTTTTAGTAAAGGTAATCATTGTCATCAAAGAAAGGTACTCTACTAATACTTTGTCCCTCTTGGTCGAATAATGATGATGATGCTCTTAAATATGCTATTATGATCTTTGCTACATGATTTTATTAGAAATGATAATCTAATAGACATGTTCTAATACCACTTATTAGTCCCTAATGGCACCTAAGAGGGAGGGTAAATTAGGTGTTTATAAAATTCAAGAATTTTTTGAATAATAATTTAAAGAGGATAGAGAAAAAAAATACAAACCAATTTATAGTGGATCTGTAAACAACCTTTGCCAATGTCCACTCATAAAACTCTTTTTTCAATTCCATTATAATTCTTCTTTCAAGGCAAAGAATAACCTTTATACAATCTTTTTCGGTAAAGAGGAGCCCTTTTACAATATTCTTATAAGGTGAAAAGGAACCTTAATCTCACTTGGATCACCCCCAAGAATAATTTTTTAATAGCCTAACTAAATTTTACAACTCAAAATACCTCACTTTGTCACTTAATAATTCTAAAAAGGCTCACTCACACAAATATGAAACAATGATGCTCAAATAATTGAAAATTACTTAAAAGTGTCTATAAAATACGCCTAAATGCTTCTTGATACTAAAACCAATGAGAAAAGTCCTATTTATAGTATGTTTAGACCAATATAAATTAAAAACACTAGATTCACTATTATAACAACTACTTACAGTGTAATGATCAACCAATATATATTTAAAACACTAGATTCACTAGTTGTTGGGATATTGGTCAACCAATAAACATATTGGTCTATCAATATGGCACATTGACCGACCAATACATTAACTAATGTTATAACAAACTTATGGTACATCAAATTTAACCACTATAACATATATTGGTCAACCACTAACGCATATAGGCTGAGCAATCACCCCAAAAATATGATTTTAACAACTTTAAATGCTCAAAACCAATTTTTAAATGCAATTATGATTTAAAAACTTCATGAAAAATATACTTAAAAGAGTGTTTGAAAGATCTAGAGGTTTTTCCATTAAAATCAAAAACTTTAATGCTTCTTGAAGAATGTAAAGAGTTATATAATGAAGTGAAATGAAATATTTATGTATGGTAAGTCTTTTAAAATATCAAAATGATTAAATGAAACTATAGTTAATATTAAAAACTAATGAATGACCTTTTGTTCTTACTTTAAACTTTATTGCGATGGCTCAAATTCTCTTTATCAACTTCATAAGTTGTCTTCTTGAGTTTATGACTTCATTTTATTCTTATATTACGTTTCATCATATTAACTCATTAGTAGTATTATATTTTTGTTATAATCAAAACATTAATTAGAACCACCTTTGGTTTAATAGCTATGAATCATACAAGTTATATTTTAACTTTGTCTTCCTTTTCTTATTTCTACTTCTCCCACTACTCTCGCTGGTTACTAACTTGCTTGTTCTTATCCACCCTATCTTCCTCAACTTTGGGTTTATAAAACTTTGAAGGAAAACTCCTATTCATTTAAAAATGGTGCACGAATCTTGAGTGGGAAAGATTAAGGTAAAAACATAAACCAATATATATATAAACTTGTACTATGTACCATAAAAAGTACTAATTAATAAATATTCTAAGTTATAGTGAAATAGGGAGACAATTTGTTTGGATGAGACTATCATCTCGATAAAGAGAGTAGAATTTGTCAAAATATGTCTTTAAGTCAAAATGGAGAAAAACTAGCTAGAAGCTTCATGAAAACCCTTAAACTAAATGACAAAGTTTGAATTTATTTGAACAAAAATGTCCTTGATTTATCAATGAAGATGTACTAAACCCACTCATGTTAATGAATAGGGAGTTATTAGACAATTGTTTATAATTTATGAACTTTTAAGTAACCTTCATGCTAATCCTTGATCAAAATAAAATATGGAAACTCATACTTATAGAAAATATGCTAAATTGGACACCAATAAACTTGCCCCGACTAAACAAGACCTTATCCTTGCTATAAAACTTAATTTAAAGCTTAATTCTTTAGAAACCTCTGGAAAGCTTGCACTTGTCATTTTTTTCTACTTCAACCTCTAATAGGAAAGCTAGGAGAAAGCTTAAGAAAATAGGCCTCAACTTGCTCCTTAACATCCTCTTAACTATGTCGATCATCACTATAAATGTAAGGGTACTAAATTACTCGTCAAAATAGCAAGTTACTCAAGACTACGTACATATTTAAAACTTCATTATCATTCATTTATTTAAGACTAAAATAAAAGTCAATCGAATGAGAGAGAACGCATATTTTTTTACAACAATTGGAAGATGTTAAGAAACAATCAATCTTATAATAATAATAGGATTTTGATTGCATTTGATATAAGTTCTATACAAATTGATCTTGCTTAGCACTTATACCAATTCCTCTATTTTGGATTAACGATCATGTGCTCTATGACTAAATTGCATTTTATTTATGTCCATACTTCTAACAATTTATTTCTAAAGAAACAATTATAGGTTGATATCATTAAGATCTTCTCTTATGTTTCCTCTCCATAGTTGACATTGGGGGGCTTTAATTATAAACTTTTTTGTCTAAAAAATCAGATGAGAATTGAATTTGTATAAGCTTAATTTTCAAGACTTTCACAATTGCATCAATTGTATTAGGTTAACAAACCTTTATTATAAGGGTCAATAATTCACTTAAAGTAATTAAAAAATGCCTAATAACTTATCATATAAAAACTTGGTAGAGTTTTGGTTAATACTTTGTGACTATACATCTTCCTTTATGCTTAGACACATTTTAATGATTCCTTTTTCTCAGACCATACACCTATAGATGTCTCATGTAAATAATTTGCAAGAACAAGTAAATCACCATTGAGACTTAATGAATACTTGCTAAAACATAGTGATATCTACATCAAGTATTCTCACAATGCAATTCTTATATAGAGGATCACTCAATTATGTTCCATTTTTAATGCTTCATTGTTTGACTACTTTGATCAAGAAGATATTAAATAGTTAGAATTTAATTACTTCAAGAATTATTTAGGTTGTTTAGGTAAAGGCTTAAGCTTTTATTTGAAACTTGCATGCATTATTCCTCATATTATTTCTCATAGGCAAGTTGCCATTCTCATTAAACCATTCACTTGATAAGACATTAGCCTAAATGTCTATTTTTCTTCTACATTATGGTGTAAAAGATAATATCTAAAATGGTAGCTAATAAGCTTAAAGAAGTGCTAAAGAGGATTATCAACCCCTCTCAAGGAACTTTTGTTTAGGCCTATAACATTGATGATAATGTTTTACTAACTTATGAACTCTTTAAAAATTATAACAAGAAGCCAAATAACAAAAGCTTCATTCTAAAATTCAATTTTCATAAAGAATTTGATTTAATTAATTAGATCTTTCTCTTTAACACCTTGAAAGCCTTTAGCTTTCATTTTATATTCATTAATTAACTAGGGAATAGGTTAATTATACTTCTTATAACATCTTAATCAATGATGAATAGGCCCAAATGATTAAGAATTCTAGAAGGTTGAGGCATAGAGATCCTTTTTCATCCTGTCTTTCACTGTTTTTGTTGAAGCTCTTACCTACCTGATTGCCAATAAAATTGAGAAGAACAGGAACTTTAGTTACTATAACAAGTGAAACCAACTAAAGAAGTTCAATCTTTCATTTGTAGATGACCTACTAATGTTTATCAAAGTTAACATTGATTTTATTACGGTCCTTCTAAATTCCCTACAAGACTTTAGTAGATTAACGAGCATTGCTTGTTTATTTCAGTAGAAAATTAAGAGAAAGCAAAATTGCTCAAACAGATCACATTATTCAAGCTATAAGATCTTCTTTAGAATGACTTGGTATCTTATTCACTATTTCTAGACTATCTTACACTAATTGCTTGTCATTATTTCCTCTAGCATAAAGGAAAATTAAGAATTAGAACAATAGAAATCTATGATTAGTAGGAAGACAACAACTAATCTCTTAAGTATTATATAGCTTATACATCTATTGAAGCTCTTATATATTTCTTCCTATGAATTTAATTCGATCAATTAAAAGAATCATTCAGAATTACTTGTGGAGGAAAGAAAAAAGTGATGCAACAGATATAATAATAAATAGAGTAATTTTTGTATATCGAAACTTAAAGGAGGGTTGAGTTTTTATTGTATAAGAATGAACAATAAGGTGTTCCTAAGAAAAGAATTCAAAAAAATTTTAGAACTGGAAGATTGAAACTTTAGTACTCTGCCATAATTTGTTTAAGTGGATTAAAGAGATCATGATTACTAAGAAGAACATGAATACTAAGTAGGTATAATAATAAATAGAGTAATTTTTGTATATCGAAGCTTAAAGGAGGGCCGAGTTTTTATTGTATAAGAATGAACAATAAGGCGCTCCTAAGAAAAGAATTCAAAAAAATTTCAGAACTGGAAGATTGAAACTTTAGTACTCTGCCATAATTTATTTAAGTGGATTTAAGAGATCATGATTGTTGAGAAGAAGATGAATACTAAGTCACTCAGCTATGGCTTCTAATTAAAATCTCTTATAATAATTCTATTTTTAATTGTAAAGTATATTCGTTTGGGATTAATGTCATCTGTTAGTTCCAAACAAACTTAGGGGCTATTTATTTCCCTTTTTTAGGGTTTTTTATTGTTGTTTTTGTAAAATTAAAAACAGATACTGAAACATGTTTGGTTAAACTTGTTTTCATTTTCCTTTTTTAAAATAACAAAACAAAAACGATTTTACGAAAAGGTAAAAATCAGGTTTTTGTGTATTTTTAAAACAGACATTTTGTTTCCTAAAAACAAATCATATTTGGTTTCTCTCTCTATGAGTCGATTTCGGCGTCTTCTGTATCTTCAACGATACTGTGATTTCTCTAGGTTTGTTTTTGAATCTTTTGCTTGTGTGTGTTTTTGTATCTATTGCTTGATTTGCTATTGTTGTTAAATGTGTTCAAAGCTTATTATACTAAAACTTTCATCACCTTCTCTTCCAATCATCTTCATCTTGACACAAAAGAAATGAATGAAAACAACAAGTGAATTAAAGAATTTAGTTTTAATTATGCTGCAATACCATGCACTATAGCATATCTCTGTTATTCTGTTTTCTTTCACTTTTCTAAATATAGCAGATACGATAAGCATATCCACCATTTGCAAGTTGGCCTTTCTCTTGCTCTGGTCGATAACTCGATAGAGCTCTATGTACATTCCCTTTTTATTCAAGTGTGAGTTCTTTCCTCGAAGGATAGGGTGTGAACATCAGTAATTCTTTTGTTTTGTTTTTTCAATAAAAAAAGAAGCGGAACAAAATGCCCCTAAGTTTATTGTTAGAGCTCGATTTTCCTTTCTAATTTATTCTATTTTTAAAATGTTATTTGGAGATCAAGCTAGCCTTAACACTTTCAGAATTCCTACAAACAAGTTTTTTTGCTAATCCTTATAAATAAAAAAAGGAACAGATATTAAAAAAGAATGGACAAAGAACATATTTTTTATTTCATATGTCGAGCTTGCTTAAATACAAAAGTCATTTGAGAGAAACAAGGAAAAGATAAGTAAAAATAAGTAAAATATCATGACCCACAACACATTATGGTTCTTAAAAGACAACAATAATTAACTAAAAAATAGAAACAACTATTCTAAGGCTTGGTCTTCAAACTAGGCATATTTCTAAAGCACAATTATCAATGTTTGACTTATTCAATAGCTTTTAAGGCACGATTCTCACATGCCTCCTTGCCTTTGAACCTGCAGACTCCCATTTTAATCCTTAGTTCTTCAAACTTGATTCTTGACAAGGCTTTGGTGAATACATCAGCAATTTGATCTTCCAATCTGCAATAAATCAATGAAACTTCTCCTTCTTTCTCAATCACTTGAAGAAAGAAAATTTTGATCTTAAAATGTTTTGTCTTGCCTTGAAACACTAGATTTGAGGAGTTTGAAATGGCAGCCTGATTATCAAAAAAGGTTTGTGCTGGTTCTTATTGCTTCAAACTCAAATCTTAAAGTATTTTCCTCAACCAGATGGCTTGATTGGCTGCAACAGTTGCAGCGGTGAATTCAGCTTCTTCGGTACTTTGAACGATAGTTTCATGCTTCCTTGAGCTCTAAGTAACCACACTCAAACAAAGGCTAAAACAGAATCCAGTTGTGCTTTTCGTAACATCAACTATTCCTACCCAATCACTGTTAGAAAAACCAACCAACTAAATTTGATCACTTTTAGCATAGCTTATTTCATAATCAACATTTACTTTAACATGCCTGAGAATTCTTTTAGCAACCTGCATGTGTTCTTCACTTCCACAATGCATGAATCTGGAGAGAAGACTTACAGCCATCACTATGTTAGGCTTAAAAGCTGTGAGGAACATGAGACAACCAATCAAGCTTTTGTAGATTCTCATCCACTTTGGCAAATCCATCATCTCTGCAAAACTTCACTTTTGCTTGCATGGGAATTTTTGTATCCTTGCAACTCTCCATATGAAATTTCTTCAAAAATTCCTTGGCATATTTTCTTTGATTGATGAAAATCTCATTTCTCAACTGCCTTACTTCTAGACACAGAAAATAAGTCGTCAATCCCAAATCTATCATCTTAAATTCCTTGAGCATTTTAGACTTGAATTCATCAATGAGCTCCTGATTGTTTCCTATAATTAAAAGATCATCGACAATGATAATATTAGTGTCTTCACTTCTTACATACAAGGTTGCCTCACTTAAGCTTTTATTGAAGCTTGAGCTTGTCAAATAATCATCAATTTAGCTACACTAGGCTCTTGGAGCCTGTTTAAGGCCATATAAAGCTTTCTTTAGTAGATAAACTGTCATCTTTGCCCTGTACAACAAAACCTCAGGTTGCTCTACAAATGTTGGGCCCCGCTTTCAGAGCCCAACATTCGGAGTCATAAGACAGTCGAATCTCATTGCAAATTTTCTTAAATAATAAATGCATATACAAAAAATCAATAATCAAACGGCCCGATTTATTTAAAACAAATTCAGTCACAAAGGATGCAAACATTATTGAACACATCAGAGTTTCAGTAACCACTTAGGCCCATTACAGAACAAAATACTTGTTTCCATAATATCTTTACATTTCCAAAACATCTTTACATTTCCAAAACTACTCCTTTGGCTTAATAAAAAATGCACAATACAAAAAAAAGTACACATGATACAATTGAATGCTTATGCTTAATATGATTCTAGATATCAAAAATTTCTGAACTAACTTAATTACAAAAGTCTCTATTCTTGGTGTTTGCCAAACT
>JANIHZ010000208.1:18958847-18973629 GCA_027478365.1 Erythroxylum rufum | reverse complement strand
GATTTGGCACTAGAAGAGTTGAATTTTGGAAGATTATAAGTGTTTATGATGTTAGGATGGTTGTAGGAAGCATGAAACAGTGCTTGGAGGGGTTTAGGGAACCCCCATGTCTGTTTAACAGACTTGATGTCCGTTTAACGGACCTTCTTGGGTGGAAAACCACCCCTTGCCCAGCCTATGTCGTAACGGACCTTCTCGGGTGAAATGGTGCAGTTTACCCGATACATGTCTGTTAAACGGACATTCACGGGAAAGAGAGTGAATTCTGACACTGTTAGAGGCCGACTCAGAATTGGTGGTCTTCATGAACGTTGTAGGTCTTGACGTCTAATTTATAATGGTCCTAAAACAAAAGCAATCCAACATGTTTGGTGAAAGTTATGGCATTCGCGCCAAGAGAGGTACAAATTGATTTAGGGTTTAAACATGGTTTATTCTGTTGACCATAAGTCCCTCATCCGACCTCCAATTGAAGTGATTCTTAAAGAAATGGATTCATAAGACATGTATGTATCTCTTCATGACAAATTGTATCATTTGGAGTTGATTTTAGATATGTTTCATTAGAACAAGTGAGAGGTCGGTTGGGAGAGAGAGATTAGGGTTTGTACACCCTTTAGCTTTTTAAGCATATCTTGAGCTGTAGAACTCCAATTGAGGTGCTTCTTGTTTTAAATTAAACAAGAGACCTAGAGATATGATTTATATGAAGAAGTAAAATTGAAATTCAGATTTGAAGATTTCCAAATTCTTTTTGCAAGCAGGATAAATTGAGTTCGAGCATGGTGCCTGTTTTGTATGGCACATCATGGAACAATTTGTAAGTGAATTTTGGGATGTTATAAGTTTGACGATGTGTTCATAATGTCTAATAAGGGTCCAATGAAAAAAAAATTGGCTAATGAGGGTTAAATGAAATAACCCTTCAAGGCAATATGTATGCTCACGCGTTCATATTTTCTCAAGAAGGTTGGGTTTCGAAAACGGGATCCAACATAGTTTCCATTCCAACTGGAAACTCATTTTTTGCTAAAAGAGTGTTTGTTGGCAGTAACGTAATAATTAATGAAGGAGTTGTTAGATAAGGGTTTTGTGAGACCTAGTGCTTCCCTTTGGGGAGCTCTAGTCCTCTTTGTTAAAAAGAAGGATGGGAGTTTAAGGTTATGTATCGACTGCAGACAGTTGAATAAGGTGACAGTCTGCAACCAATATCCTCTCCCAACGGTTGGTGATCTATTTGATCAACTACAATGATCTAGGGTGTATTCGAAGATTAATTTGAGATCAGGCTATCACCAGTTGAAAATCTGCAATGAAGATATCCCGAAGACTGCTTTTCGGACAAGGTACGGGCATTATGAATTCTTGGTTCTGCCCTTTAGATTAACAAATGTTCTAGCTGCTTTTATGGATTTGATGAATATGGTGTTTCGAGAGTACCTAGATAAGCTCGTGATTGTTTTTATTGATGACATATTAGTGTATTTCGGCAATCGGGAGGAACATGCAGAACATCTTCGGACAATTTTACAGACCCTACGAGAGCACCAATTATATGCTAAGTTTAGTAAGTGTCAGTTTTGGCTTGATAAGGTCGCTTTCTTAGGTCACGTCATATCAGCTGAAGGACTTAGTGTGGACCCCCAAAAGATTGAAACTACTACTAATTGGAGACCTCCCACTAATGTGACAGAAGTCAGGAGTTTCCTGGGATTGGAAGGCTACTTCAGGAAATTTGTTGAAGGATTTTCCAAAATGGTAGCTCCACTAACCAAGTTAATAAGAGGAGAAGTTTAAGTGGTCAGATGCCTGTCAGAAAAGTTTTAATTAATTAAAAGAAAGATTAACAACAGCTCGTGTGCTTACATTACCGATAGGGAGTGATGGCTTTACAATCTATTGTGATGCTTCGAGACAGGGATAAGGGTGTGTTCTCATACAAAATGATAAGGTTGTAGCCTATACGCCTAGGTAATTGAAGAAACTTAAGCAGAACTATCCCACCCACGACCTAGAGCTAACAGCGGTGGTTTTTACATTAAGAATATGGAGGCAATACCTGTATGGTGTTCCTTGTAAAATTTTCACAGATCACAAGAGTCTGCAGTATTTGTTCACTCAGAAAGAACTAAACATGAGGCAAAGGAGATGGTTGGAAGTAATAAAAGATTACGATTGTACGATGAAATACCACCCTGGAAAAGCCAATGTAATGGTTGATGCCTTAAGTAGGAGACCTACCAGCTCAATAGTACAACTGAAGACAATATACCTTCCACTTCTAGTGGAAATGAGATCGTTATAAGTTAGATTGAATATGACAGACTCAGGAGCATTGGTGGCTACATTTCATGTTCACCCCCATTTTGTTGGACCAGGTTATAAAGAGACATAAACAAGATCCCCAGTTGATGAAGTTGAGAACTGAAGTTGAGAACGAGCAAAGGATGGAATTTACAATCCAAGAAGATGGTACTATGAAGAGGGGGCAACAATTGTGAGTACCGGATATGGGGGACCTGAAGAAAGAAATCTTAGAGGAAGCTCACTCCTCAGCTTATGCTATGCATCTAGGTAGCACAAAAATATACCACACCCTTAAGGAACATTATTGGGGGAGAGAAATGAAGAAAGAAATAGCAAATTTTGTTGCTAAATGTCTAATCTATCAATAGATTAAAGCAGAACATCAGAAACCTGCAAAAATGATACAGTCCCTCCCAGTCCCAGAACGGAGTGGGAAAAGATTACTATGGACTTTGTAGTAAGGCTTCCACGAAGTCAGAGTGGGCACGATACTATATGGGTGATCGTGGACAGGTTAACAAAGTCTGCACATTTCCTTCCGATCAGAAATGATTACCCCTTAAATAAATTAGCCTAACTTTATGTGGATGAGATAGTGAGGCTCCATAGTGCACCAACCTTTATTGTTTCGGAACATGACCCTAGATTCATATCCAAATTCTAGCCCAACATACAGAAAGCCTTGGGTATGCAATTGAAGTTTAGTATTGCATTTCACCCTCAGATGGATGGTCAGTCAGAGAGAACTATTCAAACACTTGAGGATATGCTTAGGTCCTGTGTCATGGAATTTAAGGAGAGTTGGACACCCACCTTATCAGAGCCAATACTCGGGCTGGTTGGACCGGCAGGAGGCTAGGCCTCCCCTACATACGCGTTTTTCATGGCTTAATGCATGGGATCCCATCAGAACTTCGAGGTTAAATGTGCTTGGGTGAGAGTAGTTCTAAGATGGAAAACCTCTTGGGAAGGCCTCGGGAAGCCCAAAGCGGACAATATCTATAAGTGGGTGATCTGGGATGTTACACACCTACCACTGATAAAATTTGCCTACAATAACAACTATCAGTCCAACATTGGCATGGCCCCTTATGAGGCGCTTTACGGAAGAAAGTGCAGAACTCCAATAAGTTGGGACAAGGTAGGAGAAAGAAAACTGATAGGTCCCAAACTTGTGTAGGTGACAACAAAAAAAGTCCATATTATTCAGGATAGATTAAAGATTGTCAGGGATAGACAGAAAAGTTATGCAGATAATTGTCGTAAAGATCTTGTATTTGATATTGGAGATAAGGTGTTTCTTAAGATTTCTCCATAGAAAGGCATATTGAGATTTGGGAAACAACGTAAACCAAGGCCGCATTACATAGAACCGTATAAAGTTAAGGAAAGGATTGGACCAGTGGCGTATCGATTGAGGTTACCAGACGAAGTTGCGAGGATTCACAATGTCTTTCATATGTCTATGCTTCGCAAATATCTAGCTGATCCATCTCCGATAGTCATAGAACAACCGATGAACCTAAAAAAAGATTTGACTTTCAAGGAAGAACCAATACAGGTCCTCGACCATTCTACTGGTTAAGGTACTGTGGAGGAACCACACGATAGAGGAAGCTACATGGGAGCCTGAGCAGCAAATGCGTACGTTATACCCTCATTTATTTCATGCTAGTATGCTCAGTTAAATTTCGAGAATTTTTTATAAGGAAAGGTGATTCTGAAACCCAGAACTTTTCTTTCTATCGGTTTATATATTTTATTCTGGGTCAATAGAATTTCTAGATGAATAGTGAACTCGTAAATATATTTCCACTTGAATAGGCATTTTGAGGACCCAACCTCTAAAAAATGTGAAAATACCCAAAAGAGGTGTTAGAGTCAAGTGACATTTAAACGGATCGAAAACAAGTCCAATTGGATGAATTTTGATAATTTTATAAGTTTAGGACTAAAATTCCCTTTTTGGAAAATAATGGGTATTAATGATTTTAAACTTATTCAAAATTTAATAATTCTGCCAAACTAATATTTGACATGTCTTTAGTATTTTCAAATGAGAAAATGGTTGCTTTAAACCTCTATAGGACTTACAAGAATTTTATTAACTAATTTAGAATTAAGAAATTCAAAGCCCAGTAATCTTACTTTATTGGCAATGCTAAGCAATCTGTCATAATACTCTTTGACAGTATTTGAATCCTTCATCTATTGAAGTTCAAATTCTCCTAACAAATTGAGTATGTATCCCTTTAATTCTTTCATCTCCTTCAATTTTTTTCAAAAAATTCCAAACCTCAAATGTTGATTTCATTGTTATAATTCTAACAAAGATTTCTTGTGAGACTACACCAAATAACGTAGCTTTAGTTTTCTTCTCCTTATGATTCTTGATCTCCGCCATGGTTGGATTTTCAGGCAAGGGAGGAACTTCGTAGTCCTCCTCAATAGCTTCCCAGAGATTGTGTTTGACAAAACTTAGGTTCTACTTAAAGAGTCAGGTCAAATCGGGTAATAAAAAATGTTGGTTATACTTCGGGTTAAGCGTTACGGAAGTCAACTAAGGAATTGTTTTGGACAAATTTTAGACATTAGGCCTTTGTTTGGATGGAGGGAAAACAAGAGAAGAGAAAGGAAGAGAATTGTATTTCTCTTGATTTCCATTGTTTGGACAAGAATAAGCAAAAGGAAATGGAGAGAATTGAAGGGAATTGAAGGAAAATTTGGGCCATTTTTATTTCCCACCAAATTGGTGGGAAAGGGAGAGAAATGCAAGATAAGATAAATAAATTACTATTATATCCTTCTTTAACTCAGCCTTTTTATCTAGTGCCTTTGTTGTTGATCCTTCAATCTACTTCAGCATCTAAGACTCGATCTAAGCTTTCCTACTCTAACTCTTAACATTTTGCTCTCTCTGTGAAGACATGAAGTAATTTATCAATAACTGTTTTTTTACAAGCTCTTTACAATACTATCGTCTTACGTATAGAGATGGCCATTATGAAATGCATGGGACAATTAAGTTTAGAAGGATGTTGAATAACTGATGGAATAAATATAAGTATAGATCTTTTGCTTATGGAGTAAACAATCTTGTGCAGATTTTTTGCTTGTGGAGTAAATATAAGTATAGATTTTTTGTTTACGGAGTAAATACTAGTTCTACAACCAAGAGCATAAAGGTCTCAAAAATTTCTTTTATCTAATATAAGTTTCAATTCCCTCCTTCAATAAATTAAGAAAAACAAACAAAAGAAAGGAAACACATTTCCCTTCCATTCTTTTCTCCTCTTTTTCCCTCAATTTTTTCTTTCATTTTCCTTGTGCAACTAAGGATCCAAACAAAGGCTAAAATTTAAAAGAGAATCTCTATTTTTACCTGTTTCATTATTGGAGGAAAAAACAAAGAGTGAAATACAAACAGGGAAACATTAATTCGAAATTTGAGTGGATTAGCTTTCATTAGGCAGTTTAAAAAATAGAACAAAACAAATCGGACCATCCACTCTTTTATAATCGGTTACACTACTGTTTAAGCAAGTTTTAGTCAACCACCTACAGTAAGCTCAAGCAATTACGACTGTCTTCTCCGGCTCTTGAGTTAGATCACACCATTGATTGACAAAGTGAGCCTTCACAAGAACTGGCTTTTGCACATGTATAAAAAGATGTACAAAGACCTCCCGAAACAAGGAACAACATTTATGCCCTTGCAACTTTGCCCGCGTACATAAAAAGGATCCTACCAAAAATAAATAAATTAAAAGAAATGGGGATGGAATTACACTCCTTCCCACTTTATCATCTCTACTGCTTTTATCAATCAACAAATGTGGCCCTTCTCAGTGAAAAAAAATGCAGCGACTCAAGGTTCATGAAGACCATTGATCAGGAACTGTGAGAAAGTATGAAGTCATTGCTTTTCTGAATCTTTTCTTGTATTGTTTTGGTGATATGATTGTTGGGGATGCATTTCTTCGACCCCCAAGTATTCCAGATGCCTTTACCCAAGTCTCCAAATGCTTGTCCCATGTGTATTGTCTCATAAAATCAATGATACCTAAGACCAGCTCTTTTCGTTCTTGGTCCACTCCAACAAGCAGAGAGTAGTCCATAACATCAACAGACTACAGTCATTGAAAGTCAAGTTAGAATTAAAATGCCCAATTTTGACACCTAAATGAACAGAATATAGATGCAAAGGTAAATGCTATCACTGGTTTCATACCAGAGAAAATCAATAGAGGAGACACCAGAGGTAGTGCTTACCGCCAAGAAAGATGTGTCATTCCATATGGCTCTTTCTAAGCTCCTCTTTGCCTTGCTTCCAAGAAATATTGGCTCTGTGCACAACTCTTCCACCAGATTCGTATCTAGCAAAACCGTGTTTGACCCAGTTGTATCTGGATTATATCGGGACCGAGCAGAACCCTTAAGGTCGTAAATCCTTGTAATACTTCTCTTGTAGAAGAGGTTTTCCATTACCATCAAATCCATTTTTGTTTCTTTGCCACCTTTCAAGTGCTTTACACTAACCTGCCATCAAATTGATAAATAAGAATCAGAAAGAACTGATGTATTTAGCTCCCAACACACACATTCCCTGATCGACATATGTTCAATAAACATAATAGTGCAGATGAGAGCCTAACCTGATAAATACCAAGAACTTTTGCCAAACAAGTAGGACTTCCTGAATTCAGAGAATCTGTCAAATATTTGAAATATTCTGGTGCAAATTCTTCAAATGATTCCAGCTCAGTCTTTTTGACTTGTTTTATAATGAATCTCTCATCCAATGATCTGGCAAAATACACATTGCTTTTTCCCCCTTGGGCACTCCACCTCTGACAGCGACTAAGGGAGCGAACAAAATCTACATCACTAGGGCAGCATTTCTTCCTAAGAGAATCAAACTGCTTAGCAAAATAACAAGTGACAGAAAACTTGACTTTGCCCCCTGCCAGTGAAGAATCATCACCATAAGAAACTGTTAAATGAGGGGATCTTTTGGAATCCATAAACAGGGTACCAGCCGATGAAGATAGATCTTCAGATCCATAACTTCCATAATGGATATAATCCAAGTTCACAGCACCAAAAGATTGCCAACTTGAAAAATTGGAAGATGTTGAATCTTCCTTGCATCTTTCATTTCCACCCGAGATTCCTTCGTTCTCATTTGACTTATCAGTGACCCAATCCTCATATTCCTTGGAACTAAGGGCATAAGACACTACACTGGCAGGATCATCTTCATAGACACCAATTACTATATCATTACAACCCCTCTGAGGAAGCAGCAATCGAGCACCCCCAGCCATATGAGAAGCGGAGATAAATGAGGGAGTAGCACCAGGTTCTAAATTCAGCTTTTGTTCCTCTATAGGCAATTTCTGGGAGAAAGTCCGCATTGTGATTGATGTACGATCTCTCACCATACTCCTGTAATCTCCAGATGCATGAAATGATCTTGATGTTGACAAATTCAATGATGAAGGCAGTAAACCTCTATGGATTCTTTCTTGGATTCTCAAGGCAGAGTCGAAAGAATGAACCCTAATTGGTGCCATCATCCTTTTGAAGGGAGAATAATCAGAGAGATTTGTTTGATTGACCAACCTCGGCCTAGATCCATCAGCTTGAGATGCAAGTAAAGGTGCAATGTCAGCTACAAATTGTTCAGTACCTGTCCAAGCAGAATCCATTCTCTCAGACAAAGTGGAAGCACTGGGGGCGAGGCTACTACGAGAGTTCTTGTTTGAATTAAGCTCGCCATCTGAATGGGCCTCCCCCGCTCTGTCCTCGCATATTGAATCTTCAGGAACAAAATTTTCCAAGGACATACTAGTCTCAATCTGTTCTGATGTTAAGTCATCACCAATATACACCTGTGGTTTATAATAGCCAGAAATGTCATTTTCTTGGCAAGGCTCAAGCTGGCCATCCTTGCAAAATATATCATTCCTCAACTTTTGAAGCTCAGCAGGAGATGCATCCCCTTGTTTGACCTTGACAGTAAACGTTGTCTTAAGGAGAGAATCTAATAAATAAAGCTGACGGTTCCAATCATATGACCCAATTAAAAGATCCTGTCTCAAACGGTTAAGTTCTAAAATGTCCACAGCTGCTTGATCAGATGGTGGACACTCTCCAACAGCGTGTTGTAGCATGCTCTATACACATAAAGACTGATCAGAAGATTTGCAACTATAGCATTTGCAAGTTTAAACAGATTACAGAATAACCATTCTAGATTGCTCCACCGGAACAAGAACAACAATGCTACTTACATGATAATCACTTCTTTCCTTTCTAAGTTGATCTTTCAGATTCATAAGGTGATTCTGTAACTGGTTTGCATCTGGTAATTCAGAATCAAAAGATTTACTCTCCTGTTCCAAGTTGTCTAGTATAGCAGATATTTCTGAATAGAAAGTCTCCATTTTGTCCAAAAGCTGTAAGGAAGAAGAGAAGATTTAGAAAAGCAAAGTGCATTTGAAAACACCTATTGATTGCAAGATTGCTTACGCAATCAATAATCAAAACATAATAAGGCAATAAGCAAGCCAAATAAAGAACCTCTACTGCCTCTTCTCTGATCCACTTTTGCTGGCCCTGACCATTGAATTCAAGCACTGATGGTGGCAAATGAACATTCAGAATATCAATTGGGGAATATCGGAAGAACGCAACCATACTCCCAAACCTGCTAGATAGATATTTTAATGATCACCCAAAGAGTCCACAAAAGCCAAAGACTATATTTCAATAGGAATGGCAGTTACCCATAGAATCGAAGGCAGTCCCTCTGCAATGAATGACCACAGGGTGCCAGACGATTGGCAGTTGCATGATTAGAAAAGCTCAGTTCCAAAAATTTCCCAAATGAAAGTCCCCAAGCAGCATCTGACATGACCACTCTGCGGGTAGCTGGTGGAACTCCATCAACATGAGTACATCTAAGGCATCGGTGCCACATCCATATCTTCCCATCCCGCTCCCCGGGCAGAGGAGGTGTCACAGAGGCAAGAGATCTAACATTGATTGTCAGATTTCCCTGCTGGTGGGTGTAGCAAAGTACATGTGCTTCAGCTGGTTCCTTACAAGACCTACAGTACGATGTCTGGTGAAAGAAAATGTTACTATTACATGAGATTGTTATGTCTGCTTTAGCTTTATATGTTAGTGAAGAGAAAACAATGATGAATTACCTGATCAAATAGGTCATCTCGAAGATATCTTCCAAGTGGCTTGTCAAATGATCCATAGAACTTTATGCGCAACAGCCGAGAACGTTCACAAACAGTACCTTTTGGTACATAGCGGCTTGAAAATGATACCAAAATGCTCTGGTGAGTTTCAGTGGCTGAGAAGTATTCACTAGATCCTTCTCCTTCATCAAACCTCTCAGGTCTTGTAAATTCACAAGAACTGACATGCTTTCCTTGCTCTTGATTCATACTGTCATACAATTCTGAATGCACAAGGTCTTTACTGACAGCAGACGTTTTATATACATTTGGAACCTCAAACTCACCAAATGAGTCATTTCCCACGTTAGATGTAAATTCATCATGACATGCATCAAAGAGTGCATTCTCTAAACAACTATCTACCAAACCATCAGATAAAGGAATACTACAGACCTCAAGTTTCCGAGATAACAATAGTGGCTTTGTATGCTCTGGCTCTAGTCCGAAGTACCCATCATCCCAAGTAGAGATTTTGGCTTCAGAACAGGAATCGGTTGGAAAGGTAAGTGAAACAGAATTATCAGCTGTCATGCTCTCTGGTTCAGAAATGGAGCTTTTCAGTTTCATCTTAGGAAGACTTGCACCCTCATCAGCAAGGAATGATGTCTCAAGGGATAAGTGATATGCTGCAAAAACTGCAAACTGAACAACATGCTTAACCTTCTTTAGTTCTTCACGGCATGAACCCCGCAGCATGATCTACACAACAGGTCATAAACTGATCGTTAGATAGAATTGAGAACTAATTTGGATGAGTACATGCTAAGGTTCAGTAAATTATAGCCTAATGATATGATTGATAACTTTTATGTCTCACCTCCGTGGTTCTACATTAAGCTAACAGTATTGTGGCAAACAATAGATTTAGTTCATGTTTCCACTTAGATCCACCAGGTGAGTTTCAATGAATGTATGCGATGCTCTCACTGATCTGTATTTAAAACATCTATGCTACAAAGTTTTTGGTTCCTATAATTAGGAAATTAATTAAAATTTTACCCCTGGAACACCATCCTGTTGGCAACAAGACTGACATTGCAGTGTATGATACTAGTGGAACTTTACATCATACTAATCAGTTACTGAATTTAATTTTGTAGCATCAAATTGTAATATATCACGGATCAATAGAAAACCAAACAGAAGGTATCATGAAGTTTGATCAATCTACAGACAGCATTTAAGTTCAGACTACGCCATAATCACAACCTGAGAAAAATGTATATCTCTGCATTACAAGAATGCAACTCTATCCTCAACCATTAAATGAGACCCCCTTCTTGAAAATAAAATTGTCATGTATAGCTTATATAATCTGACAGACAGTACCGTGCAACCTAGACGTCGCGGACATCCTTCAAAAAACATCAATGTTTTAGAAGGTTTTTTGTTCAACTGATTGGTATTCTCATGTTCTTCACATAGTCTCTCTACATGAAATAGCTCACAATGTCCCAACCATGTCGTATGAAATAGCTCACTATGTCCCAACCGTGTCGTAGAAATATTGTCAATAGATGCACTAATGTGCGCACCAGTGCACCGAGCTATTCGCTCTAGCAATGAACTTTTGACATTGGGAACAAATGAAATTTCCTTTGTCAGTAGATATTCTTGGGCACGTGGGGATACACTCTTTTCTACTAGCAGAACATTTGGGCGAAGAGCTTCTATCTTTGACATAATCATCTTAAGATGATCACTTTCCTGTGCAAAAGATCACTCAAAACTTCATTAATCATTAGAACTCTTCAATCTGAAAAGAAAACAATGAAAATATCAGCTCAACAGAGAAAGTACCTGTTGCACTAATGTATTAAATGATGCCAACTGATTCACAACATTCTGATATTCAAGTGCTCCCTTTAAAAGTAGCAATCTGGGGTTTTTGTATTGAGTGGTCATGCGTTTATGCTTTATATTTTTTGTACAAACTACTCCCTTTACAAGAACACTGCAAAGTAGAAAAAATAAAAAACATAACCAATATTAATGTTAAAGGATTAGATATCTTAGAACAAAGCAGATGAAAAAGATGACCAAATGATACCTATCACTTGGACTTCCTGCTGCTATACATTTAACCTTTACATAATCAACAGGATCCATACTGCCTCCTCTGCTAGTATCAGGTTTCACAAAATTGGCAGCTTGCCATGCTAGACTGGTAACAATGCCAAGCCAGTCATCAGTGTTGCCCTCGTTACTGACTCTAACACCCTCGCGGATCCTAACACCCTCTCCCTGCAAAAGCTGGGATACAAGAGCCCTAAAATGCACCTGTATGACAGCTCTAAGGCATTCCTTGTTACCATCATTATGTTTTTCCTTTGATGGAAAAGCATCAGAAAAGCTGGTACTAGATGTAAACATTGTACTTGAATCCCCAACATAATCGTCATCGTCATCATATGTACAAAGATCGCTCTCGGCCTCATCATTTTCATCCTCCGGAGGAGGAGGATACCAGATACGACCATTGCTTTCAAAATCCAATGATTTTTGCGGTTCATCAAGTTGATTCTGTAAAATTGATATGTCATCAGAGTATTCACAACTGTTCTCTGAATACCCAGTCTCTTTTTCAGGCATTCTTAAAACAGCCATATTTTCTTGATCAAAATGACCATAATTATGAGACAACGGACTTCCATGTTGCTCTTGCTGTACAGGATGCCCAGGTCTATAGAAAGTAAGATTATTCCTATACGGCCTATGCAGAGGACTCGAACCAATTGAGTTACAATCACAAAACTCAACTCTAGAGCTAAAACTACTTGAATCTAAATCTGAAATATCATGGCAATATTCACTTGGACTGTAAAAGTGCTTCCCAGAATATTCAGCTTCCTCTTCATCACTCCTGCATCAGCAAGACCAGAAATAAGACCAAGTTGCTAGGGGAAAAGAAATAGCAGAAAAATAAAAGACAAGATAAAAGCAGAGGCAGTAAGCATTGGAGAACTTAAATGTTTCTGACTGACATTTTTAGCAGATGGAAGTGATAGATCAAGCTCAAGTTTCAGAACATGACCATATATTAGTTAGTTACACTCGTGGGTTTCTGACATAACTGGATATTCGGGAAAATTTGTTTACCTGCTTGGAGAGTCACGAACACACACCGGATATGGGTGAGCACTAAATGAGGCGATACACCTGCTGCTTGCTGCATGAGAAGAATACACAGGATCTCCGGATTCAAGATGATGTACGAGACGACCACTTTGAATTGATCCCCCGCTAAAAGAAGAGGATGGCTCGAGGTTATCACGGGGAGGTGACTCAGAAGGGTGCACCTTTTCACAGTTTTTCTTCACAGCTTCACGTTTGCTATTAACCACGTCACAGAACTTGCAAAATTTGATACTTACCTCACAGTCAGTATTGCTTCTGGCATCAAAGGATTCAGTAACAACATCATGAGACTCGTAGCCCCTCATACATTTAATACAAAACCACGTCCCACAACTTAAGCAAGGGCATCCATTGGAGAACTCAGTGGACTTGGTATTGCACTCGCAACACATTTTTCTGTTGGGCATCTCAAATTCAGGGGATAAAAAGATGGTAATATATCGCTTGGGCCCCAAGAAATCCAAGACCTAACCTTTTCTATCAGATCTTGAAGGGAAGTATCAGGTATTCCCATAAAACGAAAACAACCCCAACACGTATCCCAACCCAGTATGAGCCACTTTTCTTCTCCTTCGAAACAAATCTTACAAGAAAGCTTGATACAAATGGTATACACCCAGAAAACTAGGAACTGACTCAAACTGAACAAGGTTAACTATGCTATGAAGTGAAAACCCACCCACAACAAAAAAGGTGGGTGATTAGGGTTGTGTATCTTGATTTTAACCTTTTCTGTATGATTAAAACTTCAAAGACGGTTAAAAAGGAAAAAGAGAAGAAAATCCCCCAAGAATCAACGAAAACATATATCCAAGGAGGAAATCCCCCAACAACAAAATAGTACACTATTTACACCAAATCAAGTTGCAATTAATAACGCCACAACACAAAAGATTTCCAGAACCCAACAATAAAACAATGACAAGAACCACAACAACGACAACACCACAAAACTGTCAAACCCCTCGCCCAAAAAAACGAACTTTTGAAGAGAAACCCAGAAAGAACTCAGCGTCTAACCGATCCCAGATTCATCAAGAACGAATCCACGGGTCGATTCAAGCATATCACAGCCAGGAAGAGACCAATCCCGGAAACCCACGAAACGAAAGGCGTAAAGAGAGAGACTTGGGATCAAATACTGGGAAGAATGAGAATCAAAAGCAAGAAAAGGAGAAGTACGGAGAAGGTTCCATTTCCAGCGGAAGAAAAAGCTCGCATCTCGATGAACAACAAAATCCCTTTTTTTTTTTCTCTCTTTCCCTAACTTGTTAATGTTCTTCAGGTTCTGGTTGGTTTTGTTTATCTAATGCTCAGCAGGACTAGAGAATCTATGATATTTCTCACAGCTACCATTACAAGTTCTTCTGAAACCCCCTCCCCCAACTAACCTCCACTTTCATTTCAATAACTTGAAGAACAACTTTTTTTTTGCCCTTTTACTTTAGAAGCAAAGTACTGCACTTATCACTTTTATTTCTTTATAAGTAATGGTGATTGATTCTATTCTCCTCACTTTTAAAAAATGTGGTCAAATTTCTCCCTCTACAAGTCATTGGCTGCTCCTTTTAAATATGGTTTCTCTAATTCTTTGTACAGGGTTACAAAATTGCAATCCCAGTCAGCATCACTTTCTTATTGGAGGGTGCAACTATTTATTTTTGGCAGGGTCTTTATGGCATTTCGCACCCCTCTTTATTTTGTAATTGACACGCTCCTACCACGTTGCGTGCCGCTCACGCTCTTTTATATAGGAAAGGAAATTGTTTAGAATTTGAGGCCCTTGCTTTGGTCCGGTCCGGTAGCGAATCTTCCGGTTTTAAGCCTGTGCCTGGCGATGAAAAATTCACCTGCAATTTCTGTGTCTCGAATTTAATTGTAATCACTGTAGACAATTAGTCCATTCTAAAAGGTTCATTTGACCTAACCAAGTTCCAACTCTAATTCTAATAGAAATTTCAATAAAATAACAAATAAATATACTAGAGAATAAGTTGGTTAGATTTGTAGCTGCTCATAAAAAAGAGTTTTTTCTAAGAGAAAATTTATTAATAGCATTACTGTACATGAAAGATGAC
>JANIHZ010000208.1:18861224-18873578 GCA_027478365.1 Erythroxylum rufum | reverse complement strand
GAAATACATGTTATGTGGGTTTGGTTTGGTCCATTCTGTATGTCAAGTGCACTTCGACTAAAGGCTTCTCCCGCCTGCTCGCTAGTGGCATGGAACTCCTTCAAGGACTCCCTCATGTTTACGACTATACAAAACCACTATGTAGGATTGTGTTAGTTCATTCTGTTCACGACTACACAAGACCATTATATAGGAATATGTTAGTTTGTTCTGTTTATGGACCTCCCAAACTATTCCGATGTGCTTATGTGTGTACAAGTATTTGACAAGTTTGATGAATGCGTGATTTATAATTGCTCATGAATTGGTTGATAAATTGAGAATTTTGAGAACAATGCCTAGGAACACTAACCAATCCACCAGAAATTATACTATTAACGATAAGAAGTTAACCCCAAAAAACCATTTGACCAGTTTAAATAAATTAAAAAATTTTCATTAAAAACAAGAATTGGAATCGGTAATCACCACCAAATCCATAGAGAACTTCACTTCATCCCAAATATCAAAACAAAGCCCTCAATGTCATTGAATTCAACTCCCATATAAGAACTTTTTGGTCTCAATGGTGCAATCCTAATTCTACAATAGCCAATGCACGTCAATTCCTGAACCAATTTACTGAAAACAAATCTAAACCATTAAAGGAAACAAATTTATAATACCTTATAAGGGCCAATGGTTTTCGTTGCAGTTGTCGACAGGATCACACACAAAACGACGATGCAAAAAACTATAAAACACATACACATCTTCAAATCTAAAAACCCCAAGTACAAATTCAAAGGGCGCTTGATGCGTGTAGTCAGAGCCAGACGAAGTGAGGAGAGTGAAGTAGAAGACGCGAGAACTTGCGCCAAAAATATGTGAAGGAATGACTCCCATTCCTCTAGATTACGAGAGGAATGGAGCAATGGTCGAAAACAAGGAATCAAAATAAAAGCTCTATATTCATAGTTAGTTACCAAACACTACTTTTCATTCTATATGTTCTGCTTCCGGAGGCCAACATTCAGAGTCATAAAACGTAAGCAAATTCATTTCAATTTGATGTCTTCAGAACATTTGTTCCCCCTTGTCTTAAGTTTCTAATAACACTAAAATCATTCAATTTGGTTCAGAAATATGAAAGTTATAGCCCAAACATTTTTGGACTGTTATTAAACTGAAATAGTACACTATACTCAAATTCCATCCATAAATTGAAAGTCTTGGGGATTGAATTAGAATTCTATTTCTTATGATAATTTGTAGCTCTATGTCTTTAGTTTATTTAAAAAAAGAATCACCTCATTTAGAACTCTACAGATCAAGATATCATCAAAATACTGAAGTATATTCAGTAAAATATCCAATTCATAGTCTTCCAACCTGTTCCCTCATTTTCTTTCCATCAATCTTTTTCGAATCGGCACCAAAGGCTACCAATTTTTATGGAGAGATAAGAAAATGTATTAGTAACCTATTGGTTTAAGAATCACTTCATTTGGAGGTCGTACGATGAAGTTATGGCTGAAAGAATCAAACATGATTATGTCCTCAATCATATTGTACCTGTCTTGGGACAATTGGCATAACTTTCACTACAGATATTGGGTTAAGGTGGTCTTTGGACGATTTCGAAGAGGACTTCGAGATCTACAACTATTGTGAAGACTTTGAGAGAGATTTTGCCATATAGAGGGTCAAAAGCTCGAATTTCCAAAAGTGTAGATGAGTCAGATGAAGGGATTCAGTCAAAGCTGAATCAGGCAAAAGGATTCAGCCAAAGCCGAATCAGACGAAGGGATTCAGTCAAAGCTGAATCAGACGAAGACGGAGGGGTTCAGTCATAGCTGAATCAGACGAAGGGGTTTAGTCAAGGCTCAATCAGACGAAGGGGTTTAGTCTAAGTTGAATCAGACGGAGGGATTCAGTCCAAGTTGAATCAGATAGAGGGACTCAGTCAAATCTGAATCAGACGGAGGGATTCAGTCAAAGTTAAATCAGACAGAGGGATTCAGTCAAAGCTAAATCAGACGAAAGGATTCATCAGACGGAGGGATTAAGTGAAAGCTAAATCAGACAGAGGGATCAGACAAAGCTGAATCAGACGGAGGGATTCAGTCAAAGTTGAATCAAACAGAGGGATCCAGCTAAAGCTGAATCATACGGAGAGAGTCAGTCAAAGTTGAATCATACAGAGGGACTCAGTCAAAGCTAAATCAGACGTAGGGATTCAGTCAAAGCTGAATTAGATGGAGGGATTCAGTCAAAGCTGAATCAGATGAAATGATTCATCAGACAGAGGGATTCACTCAAAGCTGAATCAGATGGAGGGACTCAGTTAAAGCTAAATCAGACGGAGGGATTCCTAGGGGTCTTCCTCACTTCACCTAAAGCTCTAAATCACTAACTACACCCTCCAAAGAATCTCCAATGGTTCCTACAGCCATTCTAACATCACTTTCACTTATAATCTTCCCAAATTCACTTCTTCTAATGCGATATCACTTCTTAACCATTCAACTACTAAATTGATTTCATTAAACTCTCAAATCTCAACTGATTTGGCTCATCACATTCAACTACATCTCATCATTCATAATTCCTATCTTTCTTGTCCATAACATCTCACTTATGTGTAGATATATCAACAAGTCATGTCCAAAATCATCATCTCAAGTTGATAACCTCTTCAAATATACTTAATTCCAACTCAACATCATTGATACACAATCCATATTTCATTAACAACAAAAGATATGAGTTTTACAAAGCTTTAATGGCATTCTAAGCTACATTACATCATCGATATCAAAATACCAAAATACAAAAGGTACAAAAGCCAATAATTCTCGACATGCATCTAAAGCCTCGTTTTTACAAAATCTAACTTAAATTACAAAAACATTTCAAACGTAGAATGATGCCTCGAATCTTGGTTACTTGATCTCATTCTCTTCACCTGAAGATAAGACGGAAAGGGGGTGAGCTTGAAAGTTAGTGGGTAATAGTTTATAACGGAAAACTAAGCAAAACCTTTGAAAACATTCACTTGTTATAGAAAATTCTCATTAAGTTTATAAACACATGGTTCTTAAATTTTCAACCAAATTCACAATAAAACAAATCTTGTATGCATCAATCTTGTTAACATATCAGGAACACATAAGCACGTCAGAATGGTTTGGGTGATCCAAAAATAAAACGTACTATACATTTCCACATAATGGTCATGTGTAGCCGTGAACAGAACGTACTATCACAATCCCACTTAATGGTCTTGCATAGCTGTGAACTTAGGGGATTCCATAAAGGAGCTCCATGCCACTAGCGGGCAGGTGGGAGAAGCCTTTTGTCGAAGTGCACTTAACTTAACTTAGGAGACCACCACAAACCCACATAATCATGTATTTCACATCTTGTAAACATATTGCCCAAAATGGCAGTTTTCCGAAACTTGATTTCATAAGCATAAAGTCTTTTAAAAAATCATTTCCATATCACAATTCATCACATAAATTCATGTACAAAGCATATAGCAATTTCTCAAATCATTCAAAAGCAACATTTATGATGCAATTGAAATCATTAAACTTCCTTGATTCAAAGAAAATATTAGTAGCTTATTTACTCTATTATAAACATATACCCACCTTAAATTCCTTGCTTAAAAACTTGCTCAAAGATGTCTCTCATCTTACTTCTCTTGCCTCCCTTAAACATTAGCAAAATCCTCATTCAATATGAATTCCAATTGGAAGACCAAAAGAAACCTATGCATAAAATTGATCATAGAATACTTAAACCCATGCATTTTCTAAGCTCCATAAACCAAAATCTTTCCAAAAAATCCAACAAATAAAAAATGCTCTTACCTTAACTCTTCTCCAAATGAAGAGATGTTTGACTCAAATGAAGGCTCTTCTCTTCCTCTTTCTTTTTCTCTTCTTGATCAACCTCAAATTTCCTTTTGAAAACTAAGAAATGAAGAAATCCTAACTATCTTCCTTCCTTTCTCTTAAAGAACTGAACTCTCCTCTCTTTCTCTCTTCGCTTTCGTTTTTTTTCTTCTTTTTGTCATCAAGTCATTTTTTTTATTCCTTTAATACACAAGACAACACTTTCCTTCTTCCACTTATACCCTTAATGAGTATAAAATGTCCATTTTTCCCTTCCTTATAAGCTTATGGTCTTTCATCCTTAAGTGTCTTGTCAAAAATACCCTTGAACATTCTTATAACCTTAACACTTTAATTTCATTAACTCATGCAATAAATCCTACTAACTTTGACATAATTAAATAACTCCAAATTAATTAATCTATCAAAACCTCAAAAATTATTTTAAATCATGCTTAACTTCAATGAAAATTTTCGCAGGCCAACACTATACCCATTCCTCTTTACTTATACCCACTAAACAAGCATACCCTTAGTTTCATACTCATTAAGTTTTTAAAGTAATTTTGAATTTTGTTGATACAAGTATTAAAAATCCATAAGGATATAGTTTCACACAAATTATGAATTAGCCGCAATAGCTACAAGTTGTCTGACCAATATGAAAACAAAACAAAATTACATACGAAATAACAAATCAACACCAGAAATTTGTTAACACAGTTCGACACACCTTCCCTACGTCTGTGGGACCCTCACCTAGCTTAACACTTTCACTAACGATAATAGTTTTATACAAAGCTTTATTGAGCTAACTCACTTAACCCTTAACACTATCTCTCGTCCTCACAATCCGTAAAAGTAAATCACACTTAATAGCATGACCAACTCATGCTAACCTCAATAAAGGATTTTCTCAATAGTATTTGATAATAAAGAATGAAAATAAAATAAATCAAAAGATGGAAACAATAATGAGCATAAACAAAGACAACACTTGAGATAAAAAGCAACTCTCCTAAATATGCCACTTTATAAATGAAAGAACAGGAAGTTGTCTAACAAGAATGTTGCTATAGTTTTTCGATATTATCATTGGAACACCTCACACACAGCAACAGAATCACCAACAAACGTAAACATTTCTTCATTGAAACGTTACAAACATCGAAACTGTAAAATCCACAAAGGCTGCTGGAGTTTTTCACACACCACCACCACTATCAATAGCCACCAAAACACATACGATTAACACTCAATCAGCCTAAAAAAATCACACCATCGACTAAGAAAAACAACTGCAAAAATTACGAAAATTTCTGGACTTTTCGCATATCACAAATCACAAACGATAGACACCAAAACTAAAATCAACTACAAAAAATCATCCAAGATAGCCCTTAAATTCCAACTTCTAAGTCACACACTGCCTATCATTGATTCACCTAAAAATGACAATACTTCAGCCCACATATAACGTAGTTCATAGCCACAATCCAGTTGCAATGGTAAAAATATCTTCAATAATATTGCTACCTTAGATTTCCATTATTCTCAAAATAGGTTATACATTAAATCCTATCTTAATTAGAATTTTAAACCTAATCAACCTTATCTTGAAAGAATCTCACGAAAGTCCAATTTCAAATAATACCTAAAAGTTAAATAAAAAGATATCATAACATACATCTTAACAATCTCCTCCTTTTGACATTATTTGTCACATATTGAAACTCCCCCTAAATAAGATAATTAGATGCATAACATCAAGTTCACAAACTACATAGGAACTCCCTCTTAATAAAAAAATGCGATCCAAACATAATCAAATATCCAAATATCCAAAGTTAGTAAAACACAACTAAACATCCAAACAGATTTGTCCAAACTATAGTTTTCTCTTCCTTGGGACAAAAGATGCCAAAAAGTACAATCAGGAATCAGTCGAGAAACGAAGAACCCGCTTCTTTAATTGATAGAGTGCATCAATCCCCACTTGGAAAATACCCTTAATCTGATCAATTTCATTAAACATAGCAACATACAGATTAATAGATGAGGTAGCCGAAGGATCAGAAGGCTCAGATGAGGAATAAGGTAAATCCACTACCCGAGCTTGCTTATTCACATTCAAGATTTGAGGTGAAATATTCATCAATGTCACAAGCTTAAGAACACTCGAAGCTAGTCGAGGAACACTATTGACATATAAAAATAGTGTAATCAAGTATGAAAAAGTATAATAAAGAGTTAGGCTTACCACCAATCACAAGCATTGCTTCAATTATGATTCTTCCCAAATTAAAATCCTCCCCAGTACCAATGGCATAAACTAACTTAGCCTGTGCCAGATAAACAGAAACCACATGCGTACTAGGCAACCAATTGGCCAACACTAGCTTATGGATCACAAACTATTTTTGCATCAATGTAAATGTATACAAAGCAGAAGAAGATGGCCATGCTGTTAATTTACCCTCGGTTAATACAGTCGCCAGCATATCATTAGGCACAATCCAATCATCAGCATATACTTGATCACCAAGAAGATTATCACATCCCAAAAATAAATTCAATCTATCGGGATCAAATTGAACTAATTTACCTCTCACATACACCAATTTGTAACTTAAGGCAGAATTAGTCAAGATATCTTTATCCAGATTACAATTGAATTCTTTCACTAATGCATAGTCATAATTTTGCGGCAACAACGCAACAATCAACAAATATCTTTCATTCAATAGAATATCTAAACAAATTGCTGAAATTCATCCAAATTTATGAGATGATCAAGAACTAACCCAGTTTTCACAATAGAATCACATTTTTGTGCTGTAGCAGAAGTGTAGAATGTATAGGACTTAGCATTATGAACTGATATTCTGACCTGAGAATATCTGCTTGGAGGTCGGACTAATTTTTGAGCCAATTGTTTCGTCAATTTCAGAGGAGCAGAGTGAGTGGCAATAGGAGGTGCTCCAACCGTAGATACAGGAACAAAAGTCTTAACCGGAGCTTCTTCAGAATCATGATTAGAGTCCTTTACCATGGAGTACAACACATGCAAAGCATCATCATATATTGGTGACTGGTCCTGAGCAGAGGAGGGGTCAGGAATGTCAATGGACACCTTCGATGAAGAATCAACACTAGTAATTATTCTCCCAAATGTTGAGTCTTGTTGGAGAAGGTTGGAACGCCAAGTAGGGCCAGTGGTAGAGGGAATGGAGATCGATGGTGACTTCTCCATAATAGAGGATAAAGCTTGACGTTTAGGCTTGCTCATATTAGCTCCAAAATAGAAAAACCCAATGAAAATGAAGTGGGTGTTGTCGATGTAGAGAGACCCAAGAGAGAGAGAAACCAAAGTGAAGAGGGCACCAACAATCGTGAATGATGAAGAGATATAAGACAACTTTTGAAAATACAAAATAAAGGAGTGAAAGAAGGGGAGGGGGTGGGGAAGCCAAAAGAAAGACTAAAATTTCAATTAGGGATTTTGTTCTTTTTGAATTCCCCCTTTTTTATTTTTTTAACTCTAATACATCAAAAATGTAATGCACATAGTCCAAAGCCCCTTGAAGAAATTCAAACCTGACTAAGTCAAGAGGTTTTGTAAAAATTTCCACTGGTTGTTTTTCAATTGGCACATATGAATTAGCGGCTACTTTGGTCTCTACCAACTCTCGGATAAAATGATACTTCAACTTAACGTGTTTTGTTCTCAAATGTTGAATTGGGTTTTTTGAGATATCTATTACACTCTAATTGTTACACAAGATTGTTAACACATCTTGATCAATTCTATAATCAACACGTCTTGATCAATTCTGTAACCCTCTAACATCTGTTTCATCCAAAGAAATTGTGAACAACAACTACCTGCAACAATATATTCCACTTCTATGGTTGACAATGAGATTGAATTTTATTTCCAGCCCAATCCGCATCACTATACCTTGCTAGATAGGAAGTAGAGCCACATGAATACCAAATCCCAAATTCAGAAGTACCACTGATATACCTGATAATCCTCTTTATCGCTATTAAGTTTGTCTCTTTTAGGTTGGCTTGATAGCAAGCACATACTCCAATTCTATAATATATATCCAGTCTACTTGTGGTTAAATACAGTAGACATGCTCCTATATAAGTTGACATCAACGCTTTTGTCATTTTCATCCTTGTTCAATTTCGTAGATACACTCATAAGAGTTCTAGCATATCGAGCATTTTCAAGTCCAAACTTCTTCACTAAATTTTACTCATATTTAGTTTGCGATACAAAGATATCATCCTTCACTTGTTTAATTTGCAAACCCAAAAAGAGGTTCAATTCATCTACCATGCTTATCTCAAATTAATATGTCATCAGCTCCACAAATTCATCCACAATCTTTGGATGAGTGGAATCAAACATAATATCATCAACATAAATTTTTGCAATCATCAAATTTGATCTGAATTCTTTAAGGAATAAAGTTTTGTCAACACTACCTTATTCATAGCCTTGCTTGATGAGATATTGAGTGAGCCTTGCATACAAAGCTCTTGGAGCTTGTTTAAGACCGTACAAAGCCTCTTTAGCTTGAAAACTTGAAAACATGATCAACATGAATTGAATCAATAAAACCCTTAGTCTTCTCAATGTAGACTTCTTCTTGTATAAACCCATTTAAAAATGCACTTTTCACATCCATTTGATAGAGCTTGAAACCTTTCACACAAGCTATACCCAAAAGTAATCTAATCGATTCAAGTCTTGCCACTGATACAAAAGTTTTGTCAAAATATATTCCTTCAATCTGAGAATAACCTTGAGTCACTATCCTAGCTTTATTTTTTGCTACATTGCCTTTTTCATCAATTTTATTGCGTAACACCCATTTTGTTCCAATCATATTCAAATCAGATGGTCTTGGCACCAATTCCCAGACGTTATTGCGAGCAAATTGAGTCAATTCTTCTCGCATAACTACCGTCTAGAACTCATCTTGTAAGTCGTCTTTAACATTTTTAGGCTCAAATGAAGAGGTGTAATATAAAAGTCAGTGAGTTCTTGATAATCTACTCATTTTCTTTCTCTTTTTTTCCTTCTCTCATTAACTTCTCCAATTGCATTCTCAACAGGATGATTCTTTTGATTCGTGAAGGAGGATCCCTGTTTAAATCATTTTCTCTTGAGTTTTCATTATTTGGAGGAATTATTTCAGCATCAAGTGTCTTGGTAGTTTCATCATCTGAAGCAACTGACAGTTCCTCTATTTGGACAAATTTTCACCAATAGCAACTAACTAAAATCTGGGCAATTTTTTGTTCTTGTCTTGTTGCGTGTTTGAGGGTTCGCAAGACTAGTTCTACAAGTTCTCTTTTACTACTTTATCGTTTAATTGAGACACATATTTATCATAACATTTATGGATTCTAGCACTTTTTTGGTTCTTTGGTTGAACACTCGATATGTTTTATTATGGATTGAATATCTAAGAAAGATCCCTTCATCACTCTTACTTTCAAATTTTCTAAGTTGTTCCCGATCTCTAAAAATGTAACATTCGCTTCCAAAAACATGAAAGTAGCTTATATCTGGTTTCTTTCCCTTCGAAAATTCATAAGATGTCTTGTTCAATATACTTCTAAGATGAACTCTATTACATATGTAGCATGTCGTATTCACCACTTCAGCCCAAAACTGCATTGATATTTTTCTTCTATTCAGCATAGATCTGGCTATTTCTTGAAGAGTTTGATTCTTCCTCTCCACAACTCTATTTTGTAATGGAATTTTAGGTGTTGAAAATTCTTTATGATATCGTATTTATCACAGAAATCGTTAAAACTTGTATTCTCAAATTCCTTTCCCTGATCTAATCGTATTCTCAACACTGTCATATTTTTCATATTCATGACTTGTACACATAGGCTTCTAAAAGCCTTAAAAACATCTAATTTTTCTTTCAAGAACAATACCCAAGTGTATCTAGAGTAATCATCAATACAAGTCAAAAAATATCTCATTCCACCAATGCTAGCATGTTATGTTAGACTAACCAAGTCCATGTCAATTAATTCCAATATATAAGAGGCAGTAACATGTCTAACCTTTTTATATGGTACTCTCATCTGTTTACCAGTTTGACATGCATTACACCAATGCTAGCATGTTATGTTGGACCAACCAAGTCTATGCGAATTAATTCCAATATACAAGAGACAGTAACATGTCTAATCTTTTTATATGGTACTCTCGTCTGTTTACCCATTTGACATGCATTATATACCAGCTTATCCTCTTTGTTCATTATAGGCAAAACTCTCATAGCTTCAAACTTCCTCAACTTACTAATAAGCTCATAGTTGAGGTGACCAAGCTTTTGATGCTATAGATTTATATTGTCATCATACAAGGATGATTTACAAAAAGTAGTGACCTTTAACATATAACAATTATCTGCCAATCGTCTGCCACTCACAAGGCATTGTCCTTGCCCGATTGACACCCTGCACTTATCACTTGTAAATTTAACTAATAATCCATCATCACAAAGCTGACTAATACTTACTAGGTTTGCTTTTAACCCATCAATATGAAGAACATTCTTGAAGTGTGGCAGCCCATCCACACAGAGTGTCCCTCTACCAATGACCGAAACCTTCTTTTCCATCACCGAAAGTAACATGCCCATCTACAAAACTTTAATAGTCAATCAAATAGCTCCTTTCTCTTATCATATGACATGAACATCTACTGTCAAAATACCAACCATTGTGTGAAGTAGCCTTCATGGACTTAAGAACTACAAGAGCTTGCAATTGACCTTTTTGAACCCAAGTATGCTTCGGTATCATGGGTTGTTGCTGGAAATTTAATGAAGAGTGTATAGATTTTCAGTTTTGATCCCTTTGAAATATCATTTGTAATAACTTGTAGCATTTTGGTTTTATATGCTCGATAAATCCAAAAAAATGACATGTAGGTATAAACCTCCAATTCTTCCTTGAGATTTCTCCTTTGACAATTCTAGCATCATCGATTATATTATCAGTCACCTTAGAACACTCACCTTTGTAACCAACACCTTTTCAAGTCTCCTTTAACCTTACTTCAATTATTGTTCTAATTTTTTCGTACCTCCATTTAACATTCTTGTTCCTTTTTTCGTACTGACTAGCTTCAATTTTGTTTCATCAAGCTCATTTATTGTAAGTAACAACTTCTTCTTTAATTCTTGAATGGTGTTCTTCATAGAGGAGTTTTTCTTTCTTTTACTTTTCATTTTTCGTGCACGTTTGTACCCATTTTGCATACATTAATTCATAATCTTCATAAATATCCTCGTTTTTGTCATATGAATTGTTATCATCACTGTCATAATTTGAAATTAAAATTTGAGTTGATCCATTTATGTTTTTTCTGAAATTTTGGACGGTTTTATCCACGGTTTCATCATCGGTTTCTTCTTTCTTGGTACAATTGAATTTTTTTTGTATAAAACAACTAACGCAGCACTACTTACAAATTCTTCTTCACTACCATACTCACTTTCAGATTCATTCTCACTCCACGTGTTTGCATAGGACCTCCATTTCTCTTCTTCAAAGTGTTAGTACATTCCGCTTGCACATGTCCAAAGTCTTGACACTCATGGCATTGAATTTTCTTCACTTTTCTTTCACCCTTTTGATTTTTAGCTTGTTGTTTGAAGTTACTATTTGATGAGCTTCCACTATTTTGCCTAAACACAGGTCTATCCTTCTTCACTTTCTTTAACCACTTGATGAAATTTCTTGTCAATAACACCATATCCTCATTCTCGTCAAATTCATCTCCTATGTCATTCACAACTTTATCAATTTCAGCTTGCAATGCCAATCCTTTTTTTTTTAATCCCTTAACAAGTTTATCTCAAAATTGGTGACAATCCCAATTACCTTGTCCAAAGACAATTTATTGATATCATAAGCTTTATCGATGATTGTAATTTTTGGTATAAATCTCGAAGGCAGAGATCTCAATGTCTTATTGACAAGTTTTAGATTAGAATACTTCTTCCCGAGTTGATGTGCTTGATTTTCCATGTCACGCAATCTCTTATGGAAGTCTCCAATAATTTTACTTTCATCCATCTTCAGTTCTTAAAATCTCACAGCCAACATTTGAAATTTTGAAGCTATCACAAATTTCGATTCCTCATGTATAGTTTGCAAAATGTCCTACTCTTCTTTCGTCAATTCACAAGCTGATATCATGGAAAAACAACCTTCATCAACTGCACTGAAGCTGATATATAATTATACAATATATTATATATGTGGAATAATTTATTTTGATTTCAACAACTTATTTTAATTTCTCAAAATTAATTTTTTTAACAAAGATATATTACTTTGGAATTATTTATCAATGAAAATATTCGTTCTTTATTAGAATAAATATTTTTAGTAACACATAATTTCTTAAATACTA
>JANIHZ010000208.1:18832719-18855225 GCA_027478365.1 Erythroxylum rufum | reverse complement strand
ACACATGGAACATACAAAATATGAAGATGGTCTGTTATATCTTCACATGTGAAAGATGTAACGTTTTCATAGTTCCGGTTTCATACTTTATCAAGATTGAAGGAACAAATATACAATCAAGAAATTAGGCATTAGTGACAGCTGTTATAACATCTGTGGACAACTGATTGAAGAAATAAAAGGCACCACTACTGGTGAGTACCTCAGTCTCAAATCTCCCATTGATCAGCTCCACAGCATCCTTCAGCATTGATACGTCAACATCTCCATTTGGAAGTGGTATAACCATGTTATCCAGCATTATCCGGGTCAAGGAAGACTTTGTTTGAGAAGCATATTGCAATACCTCGTTTACTTCCTCTAATGTCCTGGTCTCAACCTTTATTGAGTTTTTTAGGGGAGCAAGTAGGAAGTCAAGGGATGAGAATTGATATACCACTCACGCTTTTGGAGATTCATGTCCAGCCAGCTCCAATCTAATCATTATCAAAAACTCAGCAATCAGGCCATGAAATTTGGAGAACTTACCTCAACCTCCATTTGAAGGTTTTTTTGCTCCAAATACTGATCAACAGCTGTGATGGCATTCACAATACCTCCAGCTATTGATATGTGATTATCTTTTATCATAATCATATCAAATAAGCCCATTCTGTGATTCCTTCCCCCACCAATTAGAACCTATAATGTAAGAATTTGATGAGTCGCATAAAAGTATATATTTCAGTGAAAAAAGTACCATCATGGAGAGCAAGCAAAGAAGTGATCCACACCGCCCACTTATCAACCAAACGTAGACCTGGAGCAGTTTTTCGTGTCTCTAAAATACATGCAGGGTGAGCAGCATCTGCCATAGCCTGTAGGGATCACCATTTAACACATCCAACAAGCAAATTTAATCAAGTTATCATGTATGCCTTGTTTGATTTGACTCATAAATGTGGATGACACAGCACGGCATAAAATTATTAAACAAAATGACCAGAAATAATTCTAAACATGAACCAGTTATCAAAATAAATTAATGACTCTGTGCAAAACTATGCTTTTCCTGTCTTTTTTTCAGCTAGGACGATGTATGCCATCCTTGGATTTGAAGCCTTGGCCATAAAGGAAAATATTAGACTACATTTTTATTATGCCCACCTTCTCCATATGCATTAATATGTGCAAAATCATAATTGCAACAACAATTAATGACAATCGAGTTGGCTTCTTATATAAAATCAGAACGAAAAAGGGAGAACCTTAGTTAATGTTGCTATTCCACTCATCCGCTGCATAAAATTAAGCACTATTCTTTCAGCTATAACTATGCTGTGTGCCCTTCCTGCATAGAAATAAACTAATTTCAGTGGAGTTATCAAATATTGTTGGAAGTATTAGCTCTACACCTTCACCTTCTTTAGTTTACCAGAAACTTTTCCAAATTGCAGCCCTTTGCTTATATAATCTCCATCCTTTCGCGACCACTCTACCTATTGTAAAATCCACATTAAGACTACCAAGCAAACAGACACATCAAGAATAAAAAGAGATTGCAGTCTGTTGATACCTTTAAAGAATGATCCACCTCGTGAAATATCAACTCTGCAAGCGCTATTCCAGCAATTATACCATCCTCCTTTCCCAAGAAATAAGCTTCAACTTCCATGTCCAATGGAATAGTTGCCATACATGTTACATCTCCTGCAGCAGCAATAAAGCTGGTTAGCACAATGTTTTTGAGGGGTTGCAATTCTACAAAGCCCTATAGTTCCCTCAACTCAAACCTCCTACCTGCCACCAAACCTCCATAGGAAATGGGGACAGAAAAAGACAGCCACAAAGCACATGAACATATGCAGAGATGAAAAAAGAAGTAATTTCAGTTCTTATCACCACCTACATTATCTACACGTCAAAGCACATTCAATTTAGTAAAACATGTATCAAAAGAATATGCATCCACAAAATTTATCACGTTTGTCAATGAGTTAATAGGTGGTTTATGTTGACATGCTAGTTGAAAATCCAAGCAGATATGAACTGAACCTCGATCACCAGCATCTTCTGCAAGAGCTAGCTTTATGATGCCCTTTAGGTCATACGTAGGATGTGAAGGAGGCTCTATCACCATAGATTCAAAGGATACTCTGGAACTTTTGATGTCAACTGCAGACATGCTTACAAGCCGCCTGCAAGAATCCACATTACCCAAACAGAATTTGAATGCCAGATGATGCAATAAATTATCAGAAACTTTGCAATGGATAAAGTGCACAAACCTTGAAGTTAGATATGCACTTGGTAGAGTTAGCGAAGGTTTAAAAATGACCCCAAACATTGTGTTTTTGCATAAAGCTCTTTAGTTTATGTCAGCAACTGCTTACATATTCATGGAGTCACCAAGCCTACAAGGTGAAAAGCAATATCAGGTGGGACCGATTCATTCATACATTTGAAAATCAGAGATTACAGTGGATGCCTCATGAGCCATCAAATCTAGATTCCAAAAAAGGGTGTTGGAACTTTCAATCTTGTGGTATTTAGCCTCCAAAGAAACTACACAGTTGTTTAGAAAATAAATGAAAGAGCAATGAGTCTAAAACTGGTTTCACATGAATCATGACTTGTTTGGTAGTTTCTAATGAAAAAGATGATGCAACGCGATCAAAGTTGAATCAATGCTATATAAAAACCGAGGTTTCATAAGAAGGGAATAACCCAAATGGAGAAATAAGAAAATGTCCCAGGAATCAGAACTTCACTGGACATTTGCAGTGGAGAAGACTTCTCAATGATCACCAACTATCCTTGCATCAATCAAACAACTTTCTTTTTATTTCTTTCCAATTGATGTATATGAAAGCAGAACCTTTTCACAAGTACAAGCTTTTGTGCTCGTATTTAAATACCACTGAAAAGCAGAAAGTTGGAATCTTTCAGAGCAGTTAAAGACAAAAACTCTTATTGTGCACTTTATATCGGATAAGTAGGCAAATGCTTTATCCAAAAAAGATCGATTTCGCAAACAGTTGATTACAACATGAGTTTCACAGGGCAAAGCATAAGAAAGTAGCCAAAGTGTAATTCCATAATCAGGCATCATCAAATTCTAAATACTAAACAAAGAAAACAACTTTATCTTAAAAGGAGACATAAAATTCAAAATATACCCAGCTAAGACAGAGAGAAGACTCACTACTGCACAGAAGCCAAGCCAAGAGAAAGAGAGAGAGTGACCTGTTTCTCCTATCTTCTAAGTTCTGTACATTCGAGAGGTGATGAAACTAACCCAAGTTAGAGATTTAGCACCCATGCTATGATGTCAGGTAATAGAGAGTGGGCTTGAGAAGCGTCCAAATTCGGTGCCCATTTTAAGTCATACACATAAGTTGAGGCCCAATTTCGTTATGTTCCCGACTTCTCAGATTTCCTGTTAAGATTTTGTTAATTAGTATTTTAGTGATTTTTAATTCAACGAACAATTATCCAATGAAGTGTCTCATAGTAGAGCAGAATACCAAGTCATTCTGTAAACCCTTTTGAGTTAATTTGCCAAAAGAAATAAAAACATTTCATTATACAGCTTATTCAAGTTTTCTTATTAAAAGTTACATCATTATGTGTTGATTTTTTTGGGTATATTTTTGGATTTTGTCTTTTGTTTTACCTTTTGCCTTTTTAATAAATATAAAAATCTATTTGATTGTTTTGCATAGTCTAAGAAAAATTAAGCCTATTCGGCTTAAAAGTAAAAAGGCCCAAACAATGGATGTCCTATAAGATTTTTGGCCGATGGGCATGTGAAGTAGCAAAAAGTCCAAAATGGGGAAGATGTGTGTGAACGTGCAATAGGTTAGTAGCGGACACGATAAAGAGCAGTGGAAGTTGGGAAGTTAAAAGAGAAACGATTGAGACCAAAAGTTGGAGAACAACGTATGGTAAGAAGTTAACTAGAACATGGAAAGTTAGGAAAACTACGAGGAAGTTGAAGTTGATAGGATTGTATAAATTCACTAGTATCAAAATACAAAGGGACAGACAAAAAATATGCACGCAGATAATAAGACTGTTCCAACAAAAACATCTTGCTAATATTTCAAGTTTCTTTTGCACCGGTTACTTATACTTATTGTTATCTCAAATTTCCTTTGCAGCCTGTACTCTTCTTTTGCCTAAATCAAATAATCTTTTTTTGTTCAAATTTTGTTTTAACACGTTTTAGCATCTTGGTAGCCTAGAATTTTATTTTTTAAGTTTCTTGAAGCCCACATATATCATTAATAAGAAGTCAAGTACAAATTTTGGGAGAATTCCTCCTTAACATACTCGAATTTGAGGTTGATTATATAAGCAACTAACAATATGGCACACCCAATAGAACATAATGTCGTGTACGAGGAATGGAAAAAATCGCTTTACCTCAAACCCTGGAGGAAGAAACCCCTATTATAGTTGGGAATGAAGGTTTTGTATTCTAAATGATTGGGAATCTTAAGAAGACAGCTCCACCTTCAGTTAAGTCTCTTGCTAATGAGAATCTAAAATCATTGAAACCATCAACACAAAATGATATTGTTCGTATAAATGAGATTTCAAATTTGATGTATAACTCAACCTTTACAGTTGAGGCATTCAAGATACTAACACAGAAGTTGGGAAAACTTTTTACCACCTTAGTAAATATTACTGCACAAAATTCTCCTTCTCTAGCAAGGCAGATTTCTAAAGGACTTAAGTGGGCATCTTGCACCAAATGTGATAGAAGTTGGCAAGTGAAGTTATACCCTTGGCTTCTTCTTTTGTGAACGAAAGTACATTTCTTCTTACAAAATAAATGATGTTCTCATTCCACCTATGCACAATAATTTAGAAAATGGCCAATAGGTGGTTAGGCCCCAAGCTCTTTATAGATAAGGATTTAGTTTGGAAGCTGATGTTAATGGACTACATTATAGTTTTAGGGGAAATCTTATAGATGTAAATCATAATCGTATTATTGCTGCTTTGTAAATAAGACTGCAAGTTGAAATGGAAGTTGTTAGAGAAGTCATTTTTGTATAGGCCTAGTTTAAGGTAGCTTGGTTGTTATATAAGATGGCAAATTATCCCCGTAGCTATATGATTCCTAAATTTAATTTGTTTTCTGGTGAAGATGGCACATTGTTATATTCACCATTTAGTGTAGAGAATTGGCTGACTATAAACTTTTCATACTTTCAAGCTTAGATTGTTTCTAAATTTATTGACAAGCATAACCTTTTTCCGGTATGCTTTATTGTTAAGGAATTATGTCTTTTCGTAGGCTGAAAATGAATAGACTATTTCATAGTCAGTTTTTCAGAACTAAACAAGAATTTCATATAACTGAATTATCTAAAGTTGCTTAGAAAAGTTGCTAGAATATAGACATGTTTATCAACTGATTCAAGATGATGAAAAGTTGATGTCGGATTGTACTCCAAAGATTGAGTATGTGAAGTTAGCATAGAGGAAATCCCGATATTGAACTTTGAAAAAAATTCCAAGGTGTAGAATTTTGTAATTTCTATGAATTGGTAATGATAGTATTTGAATATGAAGATCTTCTTTGCGAAGAAGGACATAAAAAAAAGCTCAATTGGTTCTTATTTTATGAAGTTGAATTTATATGATTCAATAGTGGCCAAAGTTAAAATCCTTGTAACTTGTGTTTGCCGCCTTTAAAGTGGAAATCTCTTGAATTTAGAAAAAATACAAGTTGCTCAGATTTAGTACATATTTGACACCTCCAGAATAGAGGAAAAATGTGATCTTTTGTTACAAGAAAAATTGATTACTTAACTGTCAAAGCATAGAATTCCCACAAAGGAAGACATCAGAAAGAGGGACTACTATAAGTACCATAATACATGGAGTCACCCACTGAATTCGTAATGGGGATTCAAGAATGTTATCTAAGATAAAATCAAAAAAATAATTATGTTATTTGTTGAAGATAACCAAACCATGTCGATAGATGAAGATCCATTCTTACCGGTTGCAATTGTTAAGGTAATTGAGTTCTTACACATCTTCTATTGGATGCTAAGAGGAAGTTGAAGATTATAGAAGATCAATTGGCACCAATTGCAAATTTAATTATTGATATTTTTGTTCCCAATTATAGTTTAAATGCTAATGTTAAGACCAAAAATCAATGGATTCCCATAATCCAGCAAAAACTAAAAATTGCAGGGCAAATCATAAAACATAATTCACTCAAATCTTTAAGAAAAGATTTAATCCTCAAATCCCAATTTTTAGCATAGACAACTGTCTCAGATACCACCATCTTATTAGTGGACAAAAGAGAAAGCTTCAATGAAAAAGGTTGTTGCCTGGTTTGGAAGAAGTAAGCCATTAACATTGGATAAGCCAACCCCAAGGAAGTTACCCTTTATAAGACCTACACCTTTTGAGGAAATTACTTTAAACCCAAATAATAAGAAAGAACATGTAGAAGTTGCTAGTGAAAGGTAAAGTGAGATAAAAGAAACAAAACAATCCTAGATTTCATAAGAAGTTTGCCTAGCCTAAAAGTCAAGATAAAAATCCCAATGAATTTGTCAGAGTTCGAGAAATTCTCATTCAGGTGCCATGCATTGTTTCTTTTGTAAAACTCCTTGCCTCATTTAAAATATCTCTTAAGAAGAAGGTGGAATCCTTGCCTGGGAAAAGAGAATGCAAGGTATATGTATTGGCTATGGAACTAGGAATTTTAGAAAAGGTAGTGCTGGAAAAGCCTATTGATACCACCACTCAATATATAAAACATTTATAATTTAAACCACATCAATGGCAAATCTCACATCAATGGCAAACTAACTTCAAACGTTTTGGTTAATAGTGGGTAGGTAGTAAATATTGTACCAATCAAAATGATGGAAATTTTTGGAAAAAAAGACCTGAATTGAGGTATCTGTTACCACATTTACTTGTGAGACTATCAAAGTATAGGGAATTCTCCCTACAAACATCACAATAAGGGAAAGTCTTCATTAACCACTTTCTTTATCATTGACACACGTGCTAATTATCAAATTTTATTAGAAAGAGATTGGATACACTATAACTTTTGTATTCCTTCGTCTCTCCATCAACTTCTGTTCTTATAGAAAGGCAACAAGAAAGAAATTATCAAGGAATATTTATAGCCCTTTTGTACTAAAGCTAACTTTGCGGAGGAAAAAAATTATATAGAGATCATAGAAAGCCAGTTTAAATTCGAAAGTGTCTTATGGAGAGTGTTTAAAAAATAAAGACAAAGGAAATTTTAGGAAATAAACATAAATTTTGGTAAGAACAATTGTCATCGTGCCTACTAATAGGCCAATAAAGGTTCCAAATATAGAGAACTCTTATGATTAGATTTTCACAAAGGGAAGTTACAGTAGCTATAATAGTAGAAATCAAATTCTAAATGAAATAAAGCCTAGAGAATTTCAAGGAATTGAAGAAATGTGAAAATTTTGAGTTGGTATTTGAAGAAGAAGAATTGTAAATGGTGGGAAAGGTTTGTGCCTAAGAGTTAAAATTTGCTCATAGAAAGATTATTGACTTTCAGAGTCAAAATCAAGAACCACTGAAATAAGTAAATATGGGTGACTAAGGAGAATTCCACAAAGTATTTGTTAGCAAGAATTTGGATCAAAAAATAAGGATGGAATTGGTTGAGCTTTTGAAGGAATTCAAAGAGTTATTTTATTTGGGACCATACTGTGATGCCAAATTTGAATAGAAGGTTAGTGGAACTTAGACTTCCTATAAAACTAGAATTTTTTCCTTACCAATAACCTCCTAGGCAATGGTCCAAAGAAGTTGATTTAAAGATTAAAGAAGAGGTCAAAAAGTTATGTAAGATAGGTTTCATTAGACCAGCGAGATATACTGAGCGGCTAACTAATGTCATATATGTAGTAAAGAAGAATGGTATGATAAAAGTTTGTGTTGGCTTTAGGGATTTAAATTGAAGGAGTTTTATTTCGATAAAGCAGTGATGGATTTCTTTTAAGGTGCCTTAGGATGCCATGAGCATTAATACTAATGAAACAAATTCTTGAGGGAGTATATAAAGCATATCATTCTGGCATAAATCTGAAGTGGCTCATAAGACATCATGGTTACTAATAGCCTTTAATATTGAAAGAATGTATATCCTATGCCAAAGGCTATCAAAAATGGCAAAAATATGGAAAGGTATAATAAATTCATGCTTCTAAGTTGCACTACATAATTACGCCATTTCATTTAGAGATTAGGCTATTAATCTTATTGGTAAAATATACCCAACCTCTTCTAAAAGTCATAATTTTATTCTACTAGTGATGAATTATTTCACTAAATGGGTGGTGGATTATTGATAGGTGTGCTTTCTAGGTTGTAGAATGTGTTATTAGATGTTTTCTTGGGTGATAATCATGTGTTTAAGACTTAGATTTATGTTTTTTGGTGTTTTTGTGAGTTTTGTTTCATGATTGTTGATTAGGGCAAGAATCTGATCATAATACATGTTTTAGAGGATATTTAATGTGTTTGGAAGACGAGTTGAGATAGGAAATTTCAACAAAAGTTAAAGAAGAAGCTGTAGGAAGAGGAAGATGAGTTGAGACAGGAAATTTCAACAAAAGTTGAAGAAGAAGCTGTAAGAAGAGGACTGTTATGATTGTGAGAATTGAAGCTAGAGTAGCCGGGGAGTTTTCTTTTTTCTTTTTGTATTTTTTGATGATTTGGGGATATTTTTGGAATATCAACAAGTGAGAAAACCTTAGATAGAACCCTAGGAGGATTAAGAAGTATTTAAGGCAAATAAAAATACAAGAAGAGGTGGTTGGAACATTTAACAAGGAGATCAAAGTGGAAAAAATTCCATATGAACAAAGCTGCATAATTTCACAAGAAGAAAAATACATCTAAGATTCATTCTTATACTCTTTCCTTTTCTTCCTTTTTTTTTAAAAAAGTTGATTATGAACAATTTTGGATTTATTTTAGCTATTTATCACTAAATTTGTTTTAGGAATTACTCTTGAATTGTTTTGTAAACTTTTTGTTTGTGATTCAACAGAAACATATTTTATGGCAGTTATTGTTTTAATCTTTAATCTGAATCGAGAGATTAGGTTTAAATATTTGTGTTGTGTTGCATAGTAAGAGCTAGTACCATAATATACGTATAAACATCATATTAATAGAAAAAGAGATCTTAATTGTGTGTTAGTTACCACATGATTGCTTCAAATCTAATTGGATAGTACGAAGATTTTTAAGAGATCGAGAGGTCACAATTCAATTGTTATCTATTTTAATTGGGATTATTTAGTTAGATCTTGAGAAAGGGTAATCATAATTATTAGATATCTATGGTCAAGTATTATTAATTTCCAAGTAAATTTAGGTGGGTAATATGTTTATAGTTATTGTGTAAATGGGCTTTAGAAGGTGATGTGAAAACAATAAGTAATTTCTAAGTTGTTATTATCAATTAATCATAAGTTAACTGTTGCTTTATTAATTGTTTAATTGTCAATTTCTCTAGTTTAGTTTATTTTCTAGCTACAATTATTATATTTTTTTTACCTTCAATAAAGTGTTAAAGAAAATTTTAGGTGTCTAATAATAATCTTTACAGGCGCTATACTATTTATACTATAAAGATATGACATGCATACTTTCGATATAAATAGATTTTAAAAAATCAAACAAACAATTTTTAGGTGTTGTTGCTGGGGATTGTAAATTTATCATTTATAGCAATTTAGGTTACTTTACTTTAAGGAATTTAACACTTTTCTTGTGTGATTAAAGGTGTATGAACCCAAGAACAACAAGGAGTTCTAGCAAACTCAAAGATATATAAGTTTTTAACATTAGTAAGTAAGAAGGGAGATTTGAAAAGCAAGACACCAAGAAGTTATAGAAATATAAATGAAAGAATAAGGGAACCAAAAAGGACAAAAAAGAACCCCATAGACTTTATGGCGCTAGGGTTCAAGGCTAATCTACAAGTGATCCCAAGATCACTAGTGCAGGCAAATAATTTCAAAATTAAACCAACCTTATTGAACATACTACAAACCAATGTCCAGTTTTATGGACTGGCCAATGAGGAACCTAATGCTTATTTGGCCAATTTTTTTGTAGAAATATAATACATTTAGATATGATGGTTATTAGAAGGTGTATCCAAGATGATGCTATTTCCATTCATGCTTAAAGATCGAGCCAAAGCATGTTTGAAATTATCTTAACCTAGAAAAAGTATTGACATGGGACCAATTTGTACAAGACTTTTAGCTAAATACTTTTCCTTAACGAAAACCACATAGATCATTAAGGAGATAACAAATTTCCAATAAAGGGAAGGGAAATTAAATTACAAAGTGTGTGAAAGATTTAAGGAGTTGCAAAAGAGTTGCCTACACTATAACTTACCTAGGGAGTTCCTATTATAAACATTCTGCAATAAAGTCAATCTAGCCACAAGCTGACACAGTTGCTTATGGTTTATTATGAGGAAGACAATAAATGTAACACATGATTTATTGGAGGAGATGACAAACAATAGTTGTCTATGGATGTCGGAGAGGAGTAAATGATTGACTCTCTTAAGTGTGCCAATATTGAAATAACAAAAAGTGCATCATGTATTTATATCTATTACTGACAAGTACGAGTCAATCCCACAAGGACTATGAGTACTAATAATTACTATTATTCGATTATCTAGTCTATGAAATTAGTTTTGATTTTTAATCTAAAAGAAAATAAAACTAAAGTAACTAAAATAAATGGGTAACAAGATTTGAGTCAGAGAATTAAGGAAGCACTTAGTAAACTATCGATATAGGAAAATTAGTATCTAGGTTTTGAATCCTCCTAAAACCCTTAACAGATTGATCATTTATTATGCAATTGTTTTATTGATTTATTAGACCGTGGAGATTCCTATGGTATGCTAATAGTGGACCTTGAGCCTAATAGTAACTACTCCTAAGGTTTTCAACCGAATTACTCAAGTTAAAGCTTATAGGATTGCTTTGCCGATTTATGAATCCCTCTATTAGGTTTGAATCTAATCTAGAAGATTTATGTCATCTTATCTTTAGGTTGCAATCAACTCCTTCTAATTATGGTAGATCTATTCAAACAAAGATTTATCAATCCCTACGTTATTAAATCGTATTATGATCTAATATTTTGGATTTATTAGAACATAAGTAAAAACACGTAATCAGATCATAATATATCAATCAAACCAATTGCATTAATAAAAGAATAAAACTATGTTAAAGTTTCAACATAAGGGTCATCTAACCTAGAAACTAAAGGAATTTAGTTACATATGATGGGAAACAAAATCAAACGATAATAGAAAGAAAGACAAATAGAAAATAACATGTTTATAATTCTAAATCTCCCTGACCATCTCCTATCGAATATTCTTACAAGTAGACATTTGATTTTGTATTCTCTTGGATCTTTCTATGAATTCTTCGTGATTTCCACTTCTCTAGATCAAAATTACTCCTTAATTCACCTATGAGAGTTTCAGAATGCCTTTGTATGTATTCTTCTTATTTTTTTCCCTTGAACATGTCTTTTTATAGTAAATGTTACGGTTATGGGAGATGCACGGGTTGATACACAACCTTCCATCAAACCATACATAACTTAATATGTTAGGGAGCCATGGATTCATGCATCATATGCACAACAAGTCAGCGGAAGTGTCAGAATCTAAATTCCTACCCCATAACATGAAATTTCAGCACTTGCACCTCTGATAATACTCCTCCTTTCTTTAACCTTTTCATTGTTTCGGTTGTAGTAAACACCAAACACCTTCCTTGATCACTTAAGAACATGCAAGGATGAAAAAGAAGCAGTGTGTAAGGGTGGTTAGAGCACCAAACTAGATGAGTTCAAGTAGATGTTCAAACGGAGAGATAGATCAAGATTATTGCATGCAATTAGATTCATGCAACAATTGCATAAATTACATGAACAAGACTCAAGAACACTTCTTTCTAACTCCAGAACACTTCTAGACCCCTTATCCTCTCACTTAAGTGTGTATTAACTTGTTAGTCCTCCTTTACATAAGTGAAGATGTAGTAGCCTGTTTCTAAAACTTACTTAGGGTTAAAGTATTAGACTGTTGACTCATATGAGTCATATCATTTATGACGTGCATTTCACTCATATGCATACTATAAGCATACACACATGAATTATACTTTAGAAAACATTGCAAAGATAATATATGCACTCAATTGACTTATTATGGGGTATGAAAGATTTTAAATAATTATGATGTGATTGCGTGATTATACATTGAACATGTCTTGAATTTTGGTTTGATGTGCTATAATTAGTAAATTAGAATTTATTGTTATAAGTGGGAGATTGATGAATTGATATGTGCACCTAGACTAGGAAAAATGTTAAATGGCAAGAAAAATTGATACATGGACATTTAGGTTGCCTAGGCCTATGAAATAGTGACACGTGGCAATGGAGAATGAGTGACAAATGGCTTAGGTAATTGGGTGACAAATGGCTTAGGAAATTATGAGACAAATGGCCTAGTGATTGAGTAACAATTGGACTAGTTATGAAGTGACAATTTGTGGTTTAGGAATAGGACACATAACCTAGCTCTTTACTTGCCAAATGTCTTGCCAAGTGTCTCAATCCATGCTACAGACGTACACCAACGACACACACACACATGAAAGACCATCTTTTTTTTGTTCTTGCTACATGTTATCTCCTCCTCCTTCTCTCATCATCAACATCCATACATAGCCCTTACAACATTGAGATTTTGCTAAAATTCTACACTTTGTCACTCCAAAATTTTACTATCTTCATCTTATTGTTGAAAACCTTTTTTTTGTTTTCATCTTATTCTTGGAGTATGTTTTATCCTTGCATTCTTGGAGGGCTAAGTTAGCTTGAAGATTGAGGAGGTTTTGAGCTAAATAAGTAAGTGATTTACTAACCTATTATGATATATGTTAGCATAACATTCATGATGATTAAATAGAGATGGGATATATGTAAGGTTGATGATGGGTTGTGCTGGAATTTGATGGATGAATTGGTTTTATTTTAATGTATGAAACTGTAGGTCAAAGGCTGTTCAATGGATGATTTTAGGTTAAGATTTGAAGTATACTGCAGGTGAATTTATGTTAAAGAAAGGTGTTAGTGTAATGTTCTTGAAATGGGAAAGAACTAGGACTATATATATGATAGTGAATGATAGTTTCTGTTTTGATTTTTGATGCATGAAAGACTAGTTTATAAGCTACTAATTGAATGATTTTAAATTAGAATTGGAGATCAAATTAATGAGGAAAATAAAGTATAACTAAGGTATAACTGAGGTATAATCAATGGACTATTGTCATGGTGTTAGAATCTAGAAATTTTTTTGAAGGAAATGGATAGTAAACTTTTTGTTCACCCATACCACGATCGCGGAAGTTGCATTAGCTCCTTCTCACGATCGTAGGCAATGCTTTGATAAGAGAAAATTTTTGTTTTGTCTTTCCACGATCATGGAAAGGTACCCCACGATCGTAGGTAATGTTTTGAAGTGAAAAATTTATGTTTTGTGTAATTGTTGAAACAACTAAGGATAAGTTACCTTACCTTAGTGTATTTGGACTTGATTAGGGCTTGAAATGAACCTAGATGGTTGCTTGATCAATTGGTTAAGTGTTTGATACGTTTGGGTTGTTAATTAAGGTTATAACTTAAGGAATGGATTGTTTGAGATCAATGTATATCTAGAATTTATGAATTGTTAAAGGAATGAAGGTGTTCTTAGGAATGCAAATGTGATCCAAAGGATGCGAGAAATGTGAATTATGTATGAATGAATGAGATTTGGGAAATTGTGTGAATATATAAGGCTAGAAAAGGATTGGTGAATGAATGATTGATGAATCTTGAGTAATCAAGTTTATTTAAGGCATGAATTTAATTGCCATTAAGTTATGTACAAGATATAATGTATAATGATCAAGATTTGTAAATAAGGATATATACTCGGGAAAGTCAATTGATCATGCATTGATCATGACATATAAACATGTGGATAATTGAGTAATCATATGATTGATCAACTTAATAATGCGTGAACTATATGTGTGTATTGCATGATTAGAGAAGCACAAGTAGATCATCAACATCCAGACATTGCCGGATCTTTAAGGCAGTAGCTTATCTGAAGCGTACTGTGAGTTAACCTAGATGTTTCTCACTACGATTGATTTGTTTTTGTTTAAATTTTGTTTAAATTTCAATTACTGAATCATTACTTATATAATTGTGATATTTCCAGACATTGTTGGTCCGAGGAGTTTGATATTCAGGAATGTATTAGAAGTGCTTACTGATTGTATGTGAATGGGGAAATGTGTTCTCAATAAAATCTTGAATGCCAGACTCAGATTCGAAGAATATGATAAATGTCTGAGCACATTGAATGAAAGGTATTGATAGCATAATGTGTGAATTGTTGCACTCCATCACATTAATATGCATGATCAGATAAAGGAGTTGTGACCGGAGTGACTAACGTGAAAAAGAGCTTTAAGCTCAGGAATGTGCATAAAGAGCCACATGCTCAGTTATTAACGAGCTCGGTATCTATAATAGGTACAAGATAGTATATGAAATGAGCCCGATATCCACAACGGATACGAGACAGTAAATAAGCGCTCAGTTACAACAAAGCAAAATGAAAACATTTGCATATATAACTTTACATGTATCATGTGAAAGATTTCAATGAATTACTGAATTGTTTTAATATAAAATATGCAATATTTATGTACATGTTGTACTTATTGAAATTTGATGAAAGGTGATATGGTATACACAATGGAATGATATGATATACTTGTTCAATTTGGTTATTTACTTGTGATATTTGTGTTTTGACTTGAGTGGGCACATTGATGATGGTTCACTCACTGAGTTCAACTCATCAAAATTTTAAAGTTGATTTTCAAGTGCAAGGAAGACCTAGCTTCTAAGGAAAACCAGTAGAAGTTTAGTACTGTCAATTTGGGAAACAAGAATGGCCCAATGGTCTGACCAGCTGACAATGAAGAGTCTAACTAGGATATTTTGGTTTAACATCCCATCTCATGTTGGATATTTTATATATAGAGTAGTAAACTTTCAGATGTTTTTGAAATGTAAATATATGGATTATGAAAGCAAATGCTACAATGTAAGTTATGGTTGTGAATAAAATGGGAAAAGCTGATCTATGAAGTACTTGTGTGTATATGTGATGCCATAATAAGTTAATGTGATTGCTCTAACGTGCCGTTCCCATAGGGTATGTGCTCGAACATACTTTGGTATGCTGGGTATATGCTCTATGTTAGTGGTATGTTAAAATTTTGGTATTAAAGCCTGTTTTGGCATCCTTTGGGACATACAAGAGCTGTTTATTATGATGTCTAATGAGAGGTTCGTATAGTGATTACAATTGTTGTTTGTTATAGGTCATCCGCCATTGGAGACAGTGTCATAGAGTCAACTGACCTTGAGTCAATAGGAGCCAACAGAGAGTCTCCTATGTCCCAGTCTGAACCAATGCCTCAAAGGGTTACTGAGAGGAGAGAAAGGAGGTATGATAAACTTAGGAAGCAGGGGGTTGTGGACTTCTATGAAAGTACAGACCTTACCGAGGTAGAGGGTTGGTTGGAAAGGACAAAGAAAATATTTGATCAGATGGACTGCAAGTATGACGATAGATATTACTACACAGTCTCGTTCCTACAAGGTCCGGCTTATCAGTGGTGGCAGACTATCCTGGCAGTTTTGCCTAACCTTGTAATCTAACATGGGAGGACTTCCTGAAGGTCTTTAAGGAGAACTATATGTCAAAGATCTACCTAGATAGAAAGATTAGGGAGTTCCTCGTTTTGAAATAGGGGAACCTTACTGTAGCCGAATATGAGGTGCGGTTTAATGAACTGTTGGGGTATGCCACTGGTCTAATTCCAATGAAGGAAAACAAATATAGGCAGTTTCAAGACGGATTGAATATGGAGATCAGGACTAGACTGGTTATTACTAATTTGAGTAGCTTTACTGGGTTATAAGCCACTTTAATCTGAATTTAGTAGTTACTAAAGGATGAACGAGGAGAGTACATGCAGGAGTTTAGATTGAAGAGATAGGGTGAGTCCTGAGTTGATTCTGGTAGAAGGTTCAGTAAACGCTAGAATAGGTCATCGCGATTACAGCCGAGATCAAGACAGTCAGGGTTTAGAATGAGAAGTGACTTTGTCTATTCTAGTAGAGATCAAGCGTCTAAAGGACAGGTATATGGTGGGCAAGCACAATAGATGCATAGTTGTAAGCATTAAGGAAGGAGATATGGCGAAGTATGTTGGAAGATATCCAGAGCTTACTTACGTTGTGGCTCCTTTGAGCATCAGATTAGAGATTGTCCTGCTATTGTAAGAGCACGGTCTGGAGTGAGAGGAGGATCGGCAACTGAAATGACTGTCCAGCAGCGCAAAGCTAACGGTGTAGGACAGAGAGGTAGAGGTAGAGGAAGAACCAATTCAGCAAGTCCTAATGCTAGGATTTATGCCATTACCAAATAGGAGGCTCATGACTCCCTAGATGTTGTTGTATGTGTGTTGCATGTCTTTAATTTTAAGGCTTTTACATTGTTAGATCTAGGATCTACATATTCATTTATTACTCCACACGTGGTATCTAAACAGCATTATGAAAGAGAGATGCTGAAATTTGGTTTAGAGGTGAGCACTCTAGTAGGTAGTACTACAGTGAGCGGGGAAGTCTGTAAGGGGTGTATTATTCTGATTGATCAGGCAAAGTTAGAAGCCAACCTGATAGTATTGCAACTAAAAGAGAGAGACCTTATTTTAGGTATAGACTGGCTTACTACACATAGGGTTGTTATGAACTATTATATTAAGGAGGTGATTATTGAATCTCTTAATCAGCTGAGAGTAATATTTCGAGGTGTTAGTCAAGCAATGCTAGCCAGGTTGATTTCTTCAATAAATTCCTTTATATTGATTCAAAAGAGATGCGAAGCTTACTTAGCCTATGTAACTGATACTCAAATTGAGCAGACAGTTCAGGATATTCCTATTGTTAGGGATTTTTTGGATGTGTTTCCCACCGAATTACCTAGACTACCCCTGAATAGGGAGACAGAATTTACTTTTAATCTTATTCCAGTATCGTTCCTATATCTATTCCTCCATGTAGGATGACACCTGTGGAACTTAAGGAACTCAAGAACCAGCTACAAGAGTGGTTAGATAAGGGCTTCATTAGACCCAGTGTGTCACCATGGGGAGCTCCAGTTTTGTTTGTAAAGAAGAAAGATAGGACTTTGAGGTCGTATATCGATTATAGGCAATTGAACCGGGTAATAGTGAAAAAAGTATCCCTTATTGAGAATAGATGACCTACTTGATCAGTTACCTGGATCTCAGGTATTCACTAAATTGGATTTAAGATCGGGGTATTATCAGTTGAAAACAACAGAAGATGATGTACCAAATAGTGCATTCAGGACTAGATATGGACACTTTGAGTTTTTGGTAATGTTGTTTGGGTTGACAACTGCTCCGATAGCTTTTATGGCATTGATGAATAAGGTATTCTAGCCCTACCTAGATCACTTTGTAATTGTATTCATAGATGATATTTTGGTGTATTCAAAAAGTAGAGAGGAACATTCTGAGCACTTGAGGTTAGTCTTACAGATAATAAGAGAGAAGAAATTGTATGCCAAGTTCAGTAAGTGTGAATTTTGAATAGATCAAGTGGTATTTTTAGGTCATATAGTATTTGGATTAAGTATACAGGTTAACCCCAAGAAAGTTGAGGCAATGATGAAGTGGGAGGTACCTAGGAATGTATCAGAGATTCGAAATTTCCTCGGATTAGCTGGTTATTATAGAAGGTTTGTCTAGGGGTTTTCTTTTATTTCAACCCCTTTGACAAAGCTTCTAAAGAAGAATGTACTCTTCCGATGGACTGATGAATGTTAGAGTATATTTGAGGAATTAAAACATCGATTGACTACAGCACCAGTGATGCTATTCCATCGGGATCCGGAGGATATGTTGTGTATAGTGATACTTCACACCAAGGATTAGGATGCGTTTTGATGCAATATGGTAGAGTGATTGCTTATGCATCGAGACAGGTGAGATCTCATGAGTTTAACTATCTAGTTCATGATGTTTAACTGTCTAGTTCATGATTTAAAACTTGTTGCAATGGTGTCTGCTTTGAAGATTTGGAGACATTATTTATATGGTAAGACATTTCATATATTTACATATCATAGAAGTTTGAAATATTTGTTGAGTCAGAAAGAGCTTAATATGAGACAAAGTAGGTGGATTGAACTACTTAAAGATTATGATTACACAATTGAATACCATCCTGGTAAAGCTAATGTGGTAGCTGATGCATTAAGTAGGAAATCCAACAGCAGTGTGACACAGATTCAGACATCAAGGTTACCAAACTTAGTACAACTGAGAACATCAAACATTGACCTAAATTTGGGATAGAAAGAAGCATTGTTAACTACATTGAAGCTTAGACTGGTATTGCATGAAAGAATCAGAAAAGCTCAAAGTAAGGATCCAGAATTAGTAAAACCTATTGAGAAGTTGAAACAAGATTTAAGTTCTAAGTTTAAATTGAGAAATGATACATTGTGGTTGAAGCAGAGATTATGTGTACCTGATGTTGATGGTCTGAGAAGAGAACTTTTAGAGGAAGCTCAAATAGTAGCCTATGCTATGCATTCTGGTACTACTAAGATGTATAATACGCTGAAACAACATTTTTGGTGGCTAGGAATGAAGAAGCAAGTGGCGGAATATGTTGCTAAATGTTTGACATGCCAACAGATTAAAGCAGAGTATCAGGCTCCAGTTGGAAAGTTATAGTCATTGCCTATTCCAGAGTGGAAATGGAAGGGGATTAATATATATTTTATTATGGGTTTGTAAAGGACTCTAAGGCAACATGATGCCATATGGGTCATTGTTGACATATTAACAAAATCGGCTCATTTCCTACCTGTGAGAGAGAACAATACACTGGATCAGTTAGCTTGGAGGTATGTTAATGAAATAGAGAGATTACATGGAGTCCCAATGTCGATTGTATCAGACCAGGATCCTAGATTCACTTTTAGATTCTGAGGTAGTTTATAAACTGCATTAGGTATGAAGTTAAACTTCAGTACAACATTCCATCCTTAGACAGACGAACAAAGTGAAGTCTATTAAAGATATGCTCAGAGCCTGTGTTTTGGAGTTCAAAGGAGCATGGGATCAATATGTAGCTCTTATTGAATTTGCATACAACAATCATTTTTGCAATAGTATCGGTATGGCTCCATATGAAGCATTATATGGTAGAAAGTGTCGATCGCCTTTGTATTGGGATGAAGAAGGTCTAAGGATTATTGAAGGCCCAGAGCTGATTCAAAACACTGTAGATAAAGTGAAGCTGATCTGTAGTAGAATTAAGGCGACTCATAACAGACAAAGAGTTATACAAATTAGCATCGAAGAGATTTGGAGTACCAAGTAGGAGATAAAGTGTTTCTAAGAGTATCACCTTGGAGAGGAGTGCTAAGGTTTAGAAAAAAGGGTAAGTTATATATTAGTCCATATGAGATTATTGAGAGAGTTAGACCATTGGCTTACAAGTTAGCATTACCGCCATGGATGCCTCAGATTCACAATGTGTTCCATGTTAGTATGCTCAAGAGGTTTCAATTAGATCCAACACATGTATTGCCGACAGAAAAAGTTAAAATTGCAGCTAATTTGAGTTATGTGGAGGAGCAGGTCAAAATAGTTGGCTATCAAACTAAGCAGCAGAGAAATCGAGTAATTCCTTTGGTGAAAATCCTTTAAAGGAACCATTCGAGAGAAGAAGCTACATAGGAAACTGAAGAGAATATGAGAAAACAGTATCTCGATCTGTTTAACTAATCAGGTAAGAATTTTGAGGACGAAATTTCTTAAGAGGGGAGAATTGTAATAGCCTGTTTCCAAAACTTACTAAAGGTTAGAGTATTAGACTGTTGAGTCATATGAGTCATATCATTTATGGTGTGCATTTCACTCACTTGCATACGATAAGCATACACACATGAATTATGCTTTAGAAAATATTTCAAAGATAGTATATGCACATAATTGACTTATTCCGGGGTATGGAAGATTTTAAAAAATTATGATGTGATTGCGTGGTTGTGCATTGAACATGTCTTGAATTTTGGTTTGATGGACTATAATTAGTAAATTGGAATTTATTGTTATAAGTGAGAGATTGATGAAGTGATGTTGTACCCCAAACATGTCTTGATGAATTCAGCACGATTTCAAATTAAGTTTTGAATGATGAATTGTTTTGGTTGGATTTTTATTAAGCATGATTGAAATAAATTATGAAATTCAATGGAATAATTTTGGGAGTTATTTATTTATGCCTAAGTTAGTAGGATTGATTTCATGCATTAATTGAAGGATTAAAAGTGGTAAAAATGCATAAGGGCATTTTGGGCAAGTCACTTAAGGGTATAAGTTTTAAGGCTTGAGGTTAAGGGTAAAATGGACATTGCATGAGAAATAAGAGTATAAAAAGAAAATTAGAAGAAGAAAAAGAAAATGAAGAGAAGAAGAGGAGAAGCAGCGTCGGTAGAGAGGGAGAGGAAGAAGAAGAAAAGAGGAAAAGTTAGGGTTTTGCAAGATTTGGAGATTGAAGCATTCCAGGTAAGTTTTAATCAGTTTCTTTGCTTCTAATTGGTTGTTTGAACTTGATTTAGTGTTGATTTACAACTGAAATGAGGATTGAATGTGTTTGGATTGGAAATCTGAGAACGTCGGTGTCGGCATTGTCGATTTTTCTAGGGTTTGAGATTTGTGTTGTGTTTGTTGATGTTTTGGGGTTGGTTTGGGTCTAGACATGTTGTAGAACGGAGGAAATAAGGTTTAGGCAAATTGTTGGACAGATTGGGAGGAGATCTGTCAAAAATCTGCAGAAAAATCTAGGTTCGGGGTTATTCGTCGCGACGAGCTCAAGAACACGTCGCGACGTGCCAGGTGTCCGCGACGAGCGCGGCATTTGTCTTCACCTAACACTTCATTCTAATTCCATTTAATTTCTAATTCTTCCCTCTATTTCTAATTAAGGACCAATTCTAAAATTTTAAAAAAATTATTCCAATAAATAACATAAATAACCAATTAAGAAATTTAGAAAATCAAGATCCAACAAATCATGCCTCAATTGGAGGATATTCAATTGAACCTTTCCTTCTTCATTACTACAATTATGATGAATATAGTCAAGTGACCCAACAATGTCCTTCTCCAAGAACAAGAAGTAGTACAAACCACCAACTATGACAATCAAATTCTATAGCCAAAACATCAAATTTTGTATCCTCATCTTAAACAAATAGCAATCAACCTTAGATTTTGAATACTATGCTGACTTACCACTTAATCCTAATTTATAGACCATGTCCATTTATTTAGAATTTTATAAACAAATGAAGTCAAAATCAGTATTGGAATTTTTTTCAATCTCTCATACCGTATCTTCTTCTTGTTATTATAATCATAATATCTTTAAATTAACTGATATCCTTCATATTTCTATCTCTCACAATAAATTGCTTTCCATTTGTTCTTTTACTAATGCAAGTAATTTTTTTACTAAATTCTTTCTAGATCATTTTGATATTAAAGATATTCACATGAGAGACTTGTCCATACAAGACCTACTAGTGATGGTTTGTATTCCATATTATTAAAGACAACTCATCAATCTTCCAAACCTTCCACTTAAGCTATAATGGCATATTCTCTCTCAACATCGCACTCTACATTAGGTTTTGCAAATTTTCAAACAATAAAGCATACTTTAAGCTAGCGTCAAATTCCATTTTCCTCTAAGATTCTTGATATTTTTCATAATTATAATTTTAGTAAAAATTATATATTACCATTCCCTATTTCTACTCATCAAGCTAAACGTCCATTATAATTGGTATGCTTATATGTATGGGGTCTTGCCATCTCACTTCTATTAGTAAATTTCAGTATTACATCACTTTTTATGATCACTATAACAAATATACTTGGATTTATTTTCTCATATTTAAATGCTAAGTATTTTCTATCTTTATTCAACGTCATGTTGCTAAAAAAATATTTTGGATATCCAATTAAACCATTCCAAGCTGATCAGGGAGGGGAATTCTAGCCTCTGAAAAACTACCTAATTGAAAATAAAATTAGCCAAAGAATTTCTTGTCCATGTACATCTAAAAAGAAAATGGATATGTTGAGAGAAAATGTTAGACCCCGAACTTTTTCTTAGAGATTTGATTTATTAAATGAAATTAAATGAGAACTTAGTGGTGTTGAATGTTATACT
>JANIHZ010000208.1:18484799-18499849 GCA_027478365.1 Erythroxylum rufum | reverse complement strand
TAAAAACATTATGTTTCTTTAATCATATTTATTATTTTAATTGTTTTGATAAGTGTATATTCCCTATTATTATCCTTGTTATAAAAGTGGCTTAATAAATTTATTTTCAAAATTAATAAAAGTGGCTTAATAATAATGATAATAATAATAATAATGAAGCATCAGTTGCAAAGAAAGGTGATTTACAATTCATGTTAGAACGGTGGGGAGTGCGTTAACAAGAAGGGAGCATTTGTTGGGGTTCAATTCACGTGAATTTTCACGTGAATTGAATTTGTTAAGACAGTGGGTTTCAAACCCATAGGAGAATTCAATTCTAGCTCATTTTTCAGTTCCAAACACATGAATTAAATTCAAACTCAAGATTGAATTTAATTCATGCTCTTCCAAACAGGCTGGTAAAGATGATGACTTGGATTATTAAATTTAGAGAAGAAGAAAACAAAAAAGAAAATTTATAACGAATGGGGGAGCGAAGCGAATGGCGTAAAAGCTGACTGCAGTTTATACAAGATTATTTTCCGCATCATAACGGTTGTTTTCTATGTCAAGTTATGTTATCATGTGCATGTAATCTTTCTATTTTTGTTAAATAATGTCGCGTTATGTTTCGGCAAAGAAACATCTACATGTATATATCTCATGCAAAACGAAATACCAGCTGTCCGTATTTCCGTTTCTTACCCTGAAAGGAATCAGAGGGGGCGTCGAAATTGACTTTGCGGTCGTTATTTATTATTCAAGTACGATGTATATGCAAGAAAGGTGGTATCATTCAGACAATCTTTTGGTAATAGCAGTTCATTTCTTTTATATTTCGTAAAAAAGGCTTTTAAAGCTCACTTTACGGCCGCAATTTTAGGTGGCAAACTTATACATATCCAGTTCCATTTTGTACCATCAATTCCCTACCGCCTGTAGTTTGTTACTCTACGAATCAATGGGGTTCCGCTAAAGTTGAAAGTTGTCTAGCAGCTGTTTGTTAGACCTTAAGTCTTAATTTGCAAAATCAATCTCTCAGCGCTGAGGAGGCTTGACTAGTGTTTGATACTCTAAGTGATTGAATAAGGCAAAGACTTGCGAGTAGGTAAGGAAAATAGGCATTGTTGATGAGTTGGTATGCATTTGTGTAAATTGGCGAAAATTTTTGACAAGATGCAAGATTCAAAGGTGAGATCAAAACATAACTTCAGATAAATCTTAGTTGAAGGTTAATTAGATTACATGCACAGGGGAGACGTGTGAGACTCTTAGGACTTAATGTGTGCTCAAATAAACAGACCATAACTAATGAACTTGACATAGGTAAGCATTGGACTAAACTAATGTGCTTTAAAAGGCTTTGGGCTTGGATGACTCATCATCAATAAATAGAGATCAAGGGGGGATCTCAGATGATATGAAAAATAAGATCACAGTAGATATATATTAGCTCTAAAAGATAAAGACCACATGTGAGGATAATCTGAAGATAGTAGAGTTCGTCGTGGATATGGATGTATCATTTCCAGTTAAATGTAATATATTATCTTGTTAGTTGTGATGTAGCTAATCTATTAGAGAGAGACCTATTTGGATTGAGGTGTCATCTAATTGGTTAGTATGAAGTAATCTGATAAAGATATAGTTGATCTAGTTAGTTCAGTTCAATTAGGATTATGAATTGTAAAGCTAGAGATGTCTATAAATAACTTATTTAAGCCTTCTTCTTGGGAGGAGAGGTAGAGCAGAAGGGAACATATTGAGAGAGAGCATTCCTTTGTAAACTTTTAAGGAAGTAATAAAGGTTGGTTTTTACTATAACTCTTTTGTTTATTATTGCCTATGATTATTTAATACTTTTTTTGTATTCTTACTCGAGTGTGAGAGTTAAACACTTTGAGGATCTTGAGGCTTTCGAGAATAGGGTTTTGTTGGTAAACGATCACATGGAAAGGCTAAGTATTACTTAAGCAGATTAATGTGAGATTGATGTGGAAAGCAGTAGGCATGACATTAGTGTCTAAGAAAACCTTTGTAACAACTATTATCAAAGCCCAAATATCAATATTGTGGGAGATAGCAATTTAACAGAGCATGTCAATAGAGTGGAGGCACGCATAGGGCAAATTACTTAAAGGGGGAAGAAGTCACTTCCTAGTCATCTCAGTTTGAGATTTTGGAGGCACAAATCCTAAAGTTGCAGCATTAAATAACAGACTTAATAGAGGCAAAAGAGGATTCTTGATTGGAAATCATGATTCTAAGGTGTTCCATTGTAACTCAGGATGTTGGACATGCCAAAAGCACTTGATGGAAAACAAAGTGTCAAGGAGCTCAAAATTTTCTTGTGAGACATGGAGCAATACTTGTAGCAGCAAAGGTGTCTGATTCAGAGAAAGTGTCAATCACAACTATGTATATAGTGGAGGATGCAATGTTCTGGTGGAGAACAAGAACCTCTAATGACATTAGTGCAGCTAGACCTTTAATTGGCACTTAGGAGAAAATGAGAAAGAAGCTAACAGATTAATTCCTCCCCAATAATAGTTCATGGCTCATAAGGGAAGCAAGAGTATGTGAGGAAATTCACATCTTTAATGTTGGACGTGTGGAACATGTCTGAGGAAGACAAATTGTTCAACTTCTTAAGCAGATTGCAAGGTTGGCCATAAATGGAACTTTGAAGGTAGAATGTGAAAGACCTCCTAAGCATGATAATGGTTGTGGACTCCTTGATGGATTTCTAAATGCCACCACCAATTTGAATTAGCAATCATGGAAAGAAGAATGGTGGGACAGGGTATGGCTTGGTGAAAGGCAAGGAGAAGGTAGGTGAATATTCTCAATATAAGTCCAAGAAATTAACAAAATGGGATATTGCATGTTTCATTTATAAAGGGTCACACATTGCTCATGAATGCCCAAAATTTAAGGTGGGTAAGGAGTAAATGAATTTCATGGTTATGAAGGATCAAGGAGAAGGAGAAGATGACTTGATGGAAGAATTCTACCTCAATAGTTATGCTTTATTGGGCACAATAGACCTTGTAAAGGAGCGTCTAATTAAAAGTAAGGACAAACCTGATAGAGAAGGGAAATGGTATGTAAGAGATCTACCAATGACCAAGGAGTCTTCGAGGGAACCACATTTAGACAAGTGCCCATGGATTATTTCAACAAGGGCGTTAAGTTCTTCTGATAGGGGTGGTTTGTTAGAACCTTAAGTCCTAATTGCAAAATCGTGTAAGCATTGGGGAGCCTTGACCAATGATTGACACTTTGGGAGATGGAACAAGGCAAAGACTTATGAGTAGGTAAGGAGAACAAACATTGTCGATGAGTTGGCATGCATTAATGCAATTTAGCGAAAATCTTCTACATGATGCAAGATTTAGATGTGAGAACAAAAGAGAACTTTAGATAGACCTTAGGTTGAAGGTTATCTAGATCAAATGCATAAGGGAGACATGTGAGAGCTCTAAGGACTTAATATGTGCTCAAATAGACAAATCATGACTAATGGAATTAACATGGGTAAGCATTGGATCAGGCTAGTGTGTTTTGAAAGGTTTTGGGATTAGATGACTCATCATTAATAGATAGAGATCAAGGGGAGATCTTAAATGATGTGGTGGATAAGATCATAGTAGATATATATTAGCTTTAAAAGATAAAAACCATGTGGGAGGATTATTTAAAAATAGTAGAGTTCTTCACAGATATGGGTGTATCATTCATAGTTAAATGTAATCTCTTATCTTGTTAGTTGTAAGGTAGCTAAATCCTATTAGTTAGAGACCTATTTGGATTGAGGTGTCATCCAATTGGTTATTATGATGTAATCTGATAAGGATATAGGTGGTCTAGTTAGTTTAGTTCAAATAGTATTCTGAATTATAAAGCAAGAGGTGCCTATAAATAGCTTATTTGATCCTTGCTCCTAGGAGGAGAGATAGAGGGGAAGGGAACACATTAAGCAAGAAATTTTATTTGGAAAATATTAGGAAGTAATAAAGGTTGTTTTTACTTTTACCATTGCTCTTATGTGTTTATCGTTACATATGATTATTTCATACTTTCATAGTATTCTTACTCGAGTGTGAGACATAAACACTTGGAGGGTTGTGAGGCAATCTAGAATAAGGTTTTGTTGGTCAACGATCACGTGAAAAGGTTGAGTCTTACCTAAGCAGACATAAGTGAGATTGCCATATAAAGAAGTAGATACTGTTTTAGTATAAGTTCGATTTTTAGGAAAACCTTTGTAGCACCATATACCATATAGTTTTCGAGTCCTAGCTGACATTTTTTTAGATGTTATTCATGTTTGAACTTCTTTGTGCTTATTTATAATACTATTCTTTATTCTATACTACAAATTATTGTCAAATCTAACACTTTGTGAGAAGATGTAATTAGTTGAAATGGTTTACAAATCTATGCTTATATATATGATTGTTGTTTGATATAGAATTGTGTCATGACAACTATCCATATAATAAATAGATAAGATAATTGGAATCAAAGTAAGAACTATCAAATGCTATTATAGACTCTAAACTAAACATTCATATTTGATATAGACCTTGAGTGCTAAAACTTGGGACATTTGGAATCAAAACTATATGTCACTAATTGGGTGTAACTATCCTCCATCTTATGTTTCTACATTTAAAGATCACATATATTTCACTGACGTAAATATTGGATTATACAAATTTTATTAACTTTTTTTAAAACAAAATTAATATGGATTAGTCTCCTTTATCAATGAATATTGCCCTATACTGATTGTTGCCAATCATATGGTGAGATTGAACTCAATTTAAGTTACCAAAATTGCTTTTTGAATTTATATTTTACTCAATAAAGAAATTATGTATGACATGTTAATATAAATGCTGTTACAACTAATTAAAAGTCAAGTAAATATTTAACATCCTTCACAATACTGAATTATAGAACTTAGAAATCAAACTGAGAAAAAAAAACAAGTATGTACCACAAGTTCCTACAAATAATCAAGTAACCAGCCAAAATTATTTTGTATTCATTTATTTCTATTCTTATTCTTTTCATTTTCTAGGATAGAAGAATGCAATTAAAAGCAATCATCAACTAGAAGTGTTTAAATATATGTATATAAGGAACTAGTTTAGCAAGTACTTTTTTCAATAAAATTTTGGTAAAAACATCTCCTTAATAGTAATGTATCTATTATTTAAATTCAGGTACTACTTTTTTTGTAAGGACATAAGTAATCGATTAACTCTTTGGTGTTTATGATAACCATTTACTACCTATGATCGTTAGATATACACATAAAAATCAAAATTATATGTACGTATACATTCTTATAGCTTCTTTCTAATAATTAGGCTTGACATTTGTCAAGAGAGCTGAGCCTGGTTCCAAAATTTATATAAGGGTCCCCTCTAACTCAATTCTTGAATGGTTTAAAATTAGTTATCTTAACCCAATCTTGACCAAACTTGAACGACTTGAATTTGATCAAGTCACATTTTTTTTTCAAATTTAGTTTAATATCATTCTTAGTATAATGACATAATTTTAATAAATTGTAGTTGACAATCTTAGATTCTATGTCGAGTCAGGCTACAGAGCCTGTGTTCGAGGCTAGTTCGAAATTTAAAAATAAAAGAAATTTGATTCCAGTCCAGAATTCAGTAAACTTAAAATTGAATCTATTGATCTGGCTTGGTTTAGATACAAATGTCATCCTTAATAATAAGATTGAGAAGACTTTAATTATAGTTAACAATTTAAACTATTAGATATTAATTATTTAATAATTTGTAAAGGTATAGAAATATAAGTGAAAAGAGTCATGAGTCTACACAAAAGAAATCATTGGTTCCACCTAATGTCTGAAAATATAACATTTCCTATAATATTCCGTTCGATGAAGGTAGCTCGTAATATTGAGCTAGTGAAAGAGTAACCGATTAATGACAATTTTAAAAGATAAATTGTACCAATTATTTTCATATTACTTAACTGATTTCATACTGAAAATATTTCATACTGAAAATACAAAGTAATCAATTTTACTATTTTAACCTTCGTGATAATTATCATTGGAAATTCATTTACAAACCAAATTTTGATAAAAGAAACAAGTCATTTTATAATAGCCAGTTTCCAAAACTTACTGAGGGTTAGAATGTTAGACTTTTGAGTCATATCATTTTAGAATTTATGAGGTGCATTTCATTCACATGCATAACATGAGCATATACACACATGATTTTTGATTTAGAAAACATTGCAAAGATAGTATATGCACTCGATTGACATATTTTGGCATATGAAAGGTTTAAAACGATTATGATATGATTGTGTGTTATTTACGTCTTTAATTTTGGTTTGATGGATTATAATTAGTAATTTGGAGTTAATTGTTACAATTGGAAAAGTGATGAATTAAAATGTATATTTAGTCTAGGAAAAATGTCAAATGGTAAGACAAGTTGACACATGGAAAATTATGATGACTAAGCCTATGAAATGAGTGACATTTCACATAGAAAATTAAAGTGACTAATGGCAGTAGTAATTGAGTGACAAATGGCCTAGGATTTGATGACATTTGGCAACCATATAAGAGGACATATAGCTTATCTCCTTGGAAGACATATGTCCTTTTAAAACAAAGACACCTTGCACCAAAGGCTTAAACAAATGCAGAGTCACTCATCTTTCCTGAAGTTTCTGTTGTATGCTTTTTCTCCTTTCCTCTCACCACCGAAACACCCACACCCTCACACCTCTGTGTTTTGCCTATGTTTGTGTTCAATTTCCACACCAAAATACATACTTTTACCCTTCATAAAGATAGTTATAGAACTAGATCAATGTTGTACATGCTGCTATCTTTTGATCTTTGCTGAAAACCATTCTACTTCTTCCTTGGTTTTGGAATTGTGCTTGCATGCATGGAAGGCTAGGTTAGTTTAATTGTTGGACCCCAAATCTTTTTTATTTATTTATTTTAGAATTTAGTCCATTAATTTAGCAAGCATAACTAGAAACTAGAATTATTGAATAGAAATGTTAGAATTAAGCTGGAGTATAATAGGCATAACATGTTATTTAATAGACTAAAGGAGAAAGTAGGCATTACATTAAATAGGGAAGGGTAAATTTGGAAAGACAAAACAAAAGTGGTCTTGAATAAGAAAGAGAGGGAGAAAAACATGGAGAAGAAAGAAAGAAGGAGAAGAAGACATGGGAGAAGCTAGGAAAGAAGAAGAAAATGTGGAGAAGGAGAAAGAAGAAGAAGGAAGATGAATCAACTTGTTTTAGGTAATCTCCATCATTTTTTCTTCTTGCTTAGGTAGAAAAGGAATTAGAGAAATAAGTTTTGGGTTGGAAATAAAGGGAGAAAGAAGAGAACCAAGGAACCCATTTTGATTTTCATGGATTTTAAACTAAGTCTTAGCTTTTTTAGGCTAGATAACTATAGGTAGATTGAGCCTAAGCTCAATTTTTATTTATTCTTGATTATTGAAGCTTTATGGATTTTCTATTGGAATATTGGTTTGAATGGAAATTTGGTTTGTTTGAAGGAAACCAAGAAAATCCCATGCAAGAGCAAGAGGAAAGGCAAACTTGAGTTTGGGTTTCCAAGCAATTTAGTTGGGTAATATGTTTATAGTTATTGTGTAAATGGGCAAATTCTTACTTATGTGTGTATGCTTGATTGCTTGATTTTGAATTGTGGTATTTGTGGGAAAAATGCATTATGATTTACTTTCATGTTATGCCTTGAAAGAAGTTATGATATTTGGTATAATCAAAAGAGGAAATAAGATAAGAAGCATGAAAAATATGAATATGCAATGGAATGAATTGAGCATAAAAATTTGCTTGTGTTTGGGCAAGAGAGACACCATTTCGTTCATCACTTACATGTTGACTAAAAGCCTTCTCCTGGCTGCCCGCTTGTGGTACATGAGCTCTTAAGAAACAGATTCATTTAGTTCATGGTATAAACTTTGGTTTCTCCATTTCGATCTATGGGACTCTCAATCCGTTTGTTTATGCATTTCATCTTTGATTTATCAAGTATGATACAAAAATTGAGTATTATGTTTGATGGTTGAATATACATGATATGTTTTATGTGATGACAATCCTTAATTTATGAGTCCTTGAACTAGAATTGTTGACGATTGAATTGCTAGATTAAAATGAGATATAGATGTATATATATATATATGCTTGATTTGTGTGCTCGTTACCAATGGCTACAAATATATTAGCCACTAGGCTTTGTAGCTCAAACCATTATTTTTCACTCCTAAGGTGCAGATGAGAAGGTTATTGATCCTTGCAAAGCTTTGGGAAAACTCCAAGATAGCTTCGTTTTGTAACTAAGCTAATTAGCCTATTTTTTTTGGGTAGCTTTATCAACATATTAACACGAGCATTCATTGTATTTTGGATCGTGTAGTACGCTATTGTTGTGGATGTTGATATGTAATTAAAGCTATGCTTAAACTCCATTTTGTTTTAATAAGGAGATTAAGAGTTGAAGAAGTTTCCTTTGTACATGTTCATATTTTTCTTTTGTTGAGTTGTTAATTGTTGTTGGAATTGTATATTGTTAGATTGTTGGGTCTGGATTGTTGAATCGAAGGTTTCTCTGCGACGAAGGAATGACTTTGGCTGTGGCAAACCTTTCCCAAAAGGTGTTTTTGGCTCGATCTCGTATCTTTGCCATAACAAAGCCAGACTTTCGCCGCGGTGTATTTTTCCCGAAAGGTGCTTGTGTTTGATTTCGAAACTTCGTTGCGGTGAAGTCAGACTTTTGCTGCGGCGCATTTTTCCCCAAAGGGTGCGTTTGCTCGACCTTGAGACTTTACCGCGGCGAACCTTTCCCGAAAGATCATTGGTAGTATTTCCTAGTTTCGCTGCAGCGAACCTGCTAATGCTGACACTAAAATTTATCCTTACAAGTTGAAGCTTTCCACTTTCTTCTCACATGATCATTACCTGACCATCTCAATTTGTCGCCTTGGGATAAGTAATGAGACCTAGGCCCAACACAATGAAGTTAATAAGGCAAATGAAGCTGAGTCTGAGGAAGATGTTGAGATAGACGATTCGGGTGTTCAGACTCATCAAGAAATATTAGTATGAACCGAAGCACCCATACCACCCTCCACAGAGAAACCACCAACTCTATAGCTTAAACCTTTTCCCACACATCTTAGATATACCTTTTTAGGTAAAGGTCAAACTCTACCCATCATTATTTCTAATCAATTAGATGGGGAACAAGAGAGTAGGGTGTTAGAAATTGTTGAGAAGTGGATGAAGGCCATGGGATGGAAAATATTTGACATTTAAGGTATAAGCCCAAATGTTTGTATGCATAAGATAAACCTCGAAGAAGGGAGTAGAGCGGTGAGGGAATGTCAATGTAAGTTGAACCCTCACATGAAAGAAGAAGTCTAGAAGGAAGTACTGAAGCTCTTAGATGCGGGTATCATATACCCTATATTTGATAGCAAATGGGTCAGCCCAATAAAATGCGTAACGGTGAAGGGCAGAATGACTGTTATGGATAGTGGAAGTGGGGAGTTGATTTCAAAAAGAACAGTTATAGGATGGAGAGTTTGTATAGATTATCAAAAACTTAACAAGTTGATTAAAGAGGATCACTTTCCTCTCCCATCCATATATCAGATGATTGAGAGAGTGGCTGGTCACTCATTCTATTGCTTCCTAGATGGTTACTCGTGATACAAGTAATCCAAAGATGTGAGGAATCACGTTTGGTGTTAAATTAGGAGAAGTGCCACTTTATGGTGCATGAGGGGATAGTGCTAGGGCATAAAATTTTGCACCAAGGAATTGAAGTTGATAAAGTAAAAATGGAGGTCATTGAGAAGCTCCTACCTTCCATCAATGTCAAAGACATGCGAGCATTCCTAGATCATGTTATGTTCTACATCATTTTAATTAAGGATTTCTCACAAATTGCAAGACCTTTAACAAAGTTATTAGTCAAAGAAGTACCATTCTGTTTTGATGATAATTGTTTATCTATGTTCAGTCAATTAAAAAAGGCACTCACTAATATGTTCTTAAATGTTGATTTATTTAATCTACTACACTTATTACTAATATGTTCTTAAATGTTGATTCATTTAATCTACTACACTTAGTGATTAATGCCTTAAAAATGCTTACAATACTCACTTTAGCTTATATTTTATTTTAGGTACATTTCAAAAGTAAAGGAGATAAAAGTGACTCAAAAGCATATTCATTGAGCCATCTTGTCAATGTTCATACTATATTGATTCATGGAGCAAGAAGAAGAAGTCATTGAGCCATCTTGTCAAGGGTGTCTCAAGGGTATCGTGACCAACTGTATGGGAGTGAGATCAACCTCACGCCTATGCAAGGGTGTCTCACGGGTATGAGAAAACACTCACACCCTTAAGGGTCAATGCACGACCTTGAAAGGCGTTATCTATCCCTAGGTTTTACTATAAAAGGGAATAAGTTGTGATTGTGGATAGGGGGTAGAGCGGAAAGAAACGAAAACACCTCTATTCTTCACCATTTCTCTTTAGTTTTTAACAAGAATGGAGGTGATAGAGGCTACTCCTTAGAGCATGATGGAGAAGGTGGAAGGCTAATTTCCTGATATTGGTTCGAAGGTGAAATCGATGCCTAGGATGCACGGTTAAACTTATCTTATCTTTGTTTAATGTTGGATCTCTCTATTAGAATTGTTTATCCTTTTCTTAATCGATTTGGGTATTCATGTATAGATAATCGTACTCTTGTTATCGTTAGATTGTTTATATCATGAACCCATTGCTAGAATTGTTAACACAATCCTTAATCATAGTATTTGGATTCATTACTATAATATTCACTATAATCTGTAATTGTTATGTTGAGATTCATTTGTGAAGAGCTCAAACAACATTGTTTAGATATTTGTTGTCTTAAGTCATGCATTGCTGACTTATTGCTTAAAGTCTCCAACGTACATCTTTAAACTTTAATGAAAAATTTTAATTTCTAAAAGAAATAATGGTTTCAAATCATTAAGGATAACTTAATCTAGGTTGAATGACCCGAGCTTATATGATTTTTTATTAGATTGGTTTATTTTTCATATCATAATACGATTGTCCAATTAAATCAAGAGAGCGTATTCTAGGTTATTCGATAGTTAGGTTTAATTAATGATCGCATCTTAATTAAACATAACCTAAAGGAAATCTGAGATTAATAGAGCTTATTGTTAGTTTACGACCAATAGTCCTAGGAGAGATATGGAAGCATTATATCAATGAAAGATGTTTAATCATGTGTAGGCTGAGATTGATCCGAGAACTGGGTTTCACACATATTCATCACTTCACCATTTTCAAGCTATTCTATAATTTGCTCTTGTTAGTTTAAACTTACTTATTTTCTCAATTGCATTAAACACAAAACCCTATTTTTATTTCCTTACACCAATTAATTTCATTATGAAAATTAACCGAACATTCCCTGTGGATACGATCCTGACTCATAACATTTACAAATTTTAGTATGCAGAGTTAGGTAAATTTTGCAGTGCATTCGACATGTACTATCAAATTTTGGTGCCATTTTCAAGGAGTGTGGTAGTTTAATTTTTGTTTTTGAATTTAGTTGGAATTTTGTGAATATATTTCTTTATAAATGTTTCTTTTTGTTATTTGTTAATTTTTAAACATTTGTTAGTGTTGGTGTATGGTAGTAACCAGAGCTCCTCATGGAGAACCTAAGCAACTTGATCCGAAAATCAAAAGGACATTGCGGAGCTTACGAAGGAAAGTAAGAACAAATCTGGGAGTATAATTAATTGAATTCGAAGACGCAATGGCAAATCCAAGAACACTACGAGAGTTGGTTGCACCAGACTTAACCCAAAGGCCTATATGCATTACATTTCCTAATTTTGCTGAGCATGTTACTTTGAACCTAAGTCTAGATTGATACGTTTGTTGCCTAATTTTCATGGCCTTTTAGGTAAGGATGCACATAAGTATCTCAAGGAGCTCGATGTAGTTTGTCTAAGCAGGTGATATGTGTTTAATTGTTGATATATTTAATTATTTACACTTAGTGATTAATGATACAAAAATGATTAAGATACTCACTTTAATTCATATTTGATTTTAGGTACAATTTAGGATCAAAGAAATTAAAGTGAGTCAGAAGCATTATATTTGGTTCGTTTTTCGAAGATTTATTTTTGCTTGTCTTTATAGAGCAAGAAGAAGAAAAAAAAGAAAGACAAGAAAAATCAAAATAGGAAAATTAAAAGTGCTTGCTATAAAATTAAAAAAGAAGAAGAAGGATATAAGCTGGTGGACGCAGCAATGCTGCGTTTCATGCAGCAACACAACGTGTGCTGCGTGAGACGCAGCAACGCAACTTTCACACAGTGCGCAACTTTCACACAGCAGCACAGTGTGAAATGCTGCGTTGTTGCTAAATGCAGAGGGGAAGCAGCGAAGTGAAGACACAGGCAGGCGTTTTGAATCAAAATGTAGACTAGAAGGGTGTAAAGAAACAAGCACAAAGGAGCAATATGCAGCGTTTAAGAAGGGAGAAGCATAAAGCGCAATGCATCAGAGAGGGTTTTAAGGGTTGGAGAATTAAATTGTCATGTCAATCAACAGTGCAGGTAGCAATACGCAACAGAAGAAGACACAGTGGAGAGGGGGTTTGTGCGTGAATAGTTGAGAATAATAACGCCCCCTCCCATCTATTTGTCCAATTAGCTACAGGAATCAGAAATAAACAATCAACAGTGGCGATTAAGCTTACGACAGTGATAAGAAATCAAAGAGATTTTTGGCTAGGGATTAAAAGGGGGTTGAAGCAATTTTCTGGGAAATACTCATAGAGAGCTAAACATCCCGACGCCAGTTCAAAGGTAATATCGATGCCGACGACCCGGGTTAAGTATTTTTTAATTATTTTGTTATTCTTTCTCTTATTAAAAATTGATTGTGTTATCCTATTTTAATTGATTTGGGATTTGTGTATGGATAATCAGATTTTTGTTGTTATTCGGTTATTCGTGTATAAACCCGTTGGGTATTGTGATTTGATGATTTTAATGCCTTCATTGACTTACTAATTTGAAACGCATCACTAAAATGTCAATATAATCCTTAATTGTTATGTTGAAATTCACATGTAGCGACTAATGATTCGTAATCATTTGGGATAACATGACCTAGGTTAAATGACGCATCATATGTGGTTGTTGCCTTAATTAATCGGTTTTCCTAATGCGTAATGCTACCGCCTAATTAAATCTAGAGATTTTATCATAGGTTATTCGGTGGTTAGGTTTAATTAATGATCATATCTTGATTAAACAAAACCTAAAGGAAAACTCGGGTTAATTATTAACCCATGATTAATAGTTGCTAGAAGAGGTTTAAGAACAACAAATTAATAAATTATGCTTAGTCAAGGTGTAAGCCGAGATTGAAACAAAGAATCGAGTCCCTACCGAATTTGCCACCTTTATCATTTTTTCTGCATGTTATCTTTAATTTGTTTTTATTAGTTAGTTTCATTTTATTTTCTTCTTTGAAAAATCTAAAAGCCCCCGTTAAGTGTAAACACCGATTAATTTCATTTCATAAACTTTAGACACACTCTCTGTGGGATCGACCTAGACTCACCATTGCTATAGTAGTAGGTCTAGTTATTTTATTTTGACTAGCGTAACGATGCACGGTCAGTCTTATTTATCTCGTTAAGCATTATTCAATTCTGAAGAACTCTGAAATTATTTAGGGCTATAATCTCTTAAAGAATAAAGCATTCAGGCCTTCAAGGCTTAGTTCTTTATCTATGTTGAATTAATGATTTCTTTCTCTATATGAGCTTCTATAAAATGCTTCATAAGAAGGTCCATCTCCAGTTTTGATAATTTGTCTTTAATGAAAGAGCTTATTAGCTAGGTCTATAGAGGAAAAGGCTTATGCTAGAGTGCAAACGTATTTGAGAAGTAAATGAAAGTTTTTTTAAGGATCCCCAATTGTATATTTATGGTGCTATCTCCACTTCTCAAGGAAACTATTCTATTTGAATTACTCTAAAAATTAATTATTGGAAAAACTTGTGTTTTTTCACCTTCTTTTAATGAAATCACTGAAGATCTCTACTTTTATAATGAGTGATTGATGTTTAAAGCTTGGATGTAGTTATTAAGAGCTTCCTTTTCCTCAATCTAAATATCTAAGTTATAAGGTAAGAGTCAAGTTGGCTCTGTGCACTTTTGTTTTTATCTTTTGCCTTCAAAAGGTGTTGGTGTGTGTTATTAATTCTTATAACATTTAGCAATAGAAGTTTGTTCTTTACATTGGCAAGTTTCTTGACACAAGCATAGAGTGTGCATATTTGGATCTCTATACTAATTCCTCTAACAACTACTTCTTTAAAGCCATCAATTTCTACAAGGTAAATATTAAACCATAATAGATATCTTCTTAAAGAGGCAATGCTCCTTAGGTGTACTAAGATAGGTGAATGGTTCTGAAATAAGGGATCAATGAATGATTCCTTCCTTTTAGGAAAAGTTAGAGGTCAGCTCTCATTAACTAAGCTCTATCTAGCTTTTTTTCCTTAAGAACTACCTTTCTTTTTCGCTTGTTACATCTTGTGTAGAAATTCCCTTCCATTCTAAGATCTCTTAGTTCTGTATTGGCATGCAATCCTTGAGATCATTCGAGTTATTCCTATTGCAGTTGATCCCTTCAACTTTATGAGAATGGAGCATATTGTTAGAGTTCGTCAAGTAAGAGATAATGAGTGTTTTTGTTGGCCCCAATTTCTTTTCCTATTGTTTAAGCATGATTTTTTTTCATTTTTAAGGTTTTGATTGATTAAATTTCTTTTAGTTAGAATTTAATTAGCTTGTCAATAATTGGAGGATTTATTTGCTTAGTAAATTGAAAGAATAAGATGAGTAAGGGCATAGTTGGAAGTTTACTTAAGTTGTTAAGTTGTAAGGCTTACAT
>JANIHZ010000208.1:18372243-18390088 GCA_027478365.1 Erythroxylum rufum | reverse complement strand
GTCGATCGCATCACATCATAATCTATTGATCAGGCCTAGCACGAACTGCCTTGAAGACATACTGCCTCATACTTTATATACTCCTTCGACCCTTCTCTTGGTTCAGACTCGAGGAGTAGGGAGGGCTTATGGTTGGGTCGACTGTGCTAGGCCCAGGCCCATCTCCAAATGACCATGGTCCATCCGGCCCATCAAGTGTTAGACTCCCATGCAAACACAATGATCTACGTAAAGACCTAAACCTAGTGGCAATCTATGGCATATATAAGGTACTATTATACCATGATACAGGTACGACACTGCAACCCTAGTTTTTTCTATTCTTGACAACCAGAACCCTTACCAAACGACTGACTTAAGCATCGGAGGGGCCTCCCGGTGATAAGCCCCGGTGTGTCTTTCACTGTTTTACAGGTATTTCAGAGGCCTTACTCACAGGCCTTATGGATCCGAACAGCAGCGTCAAGCCTCAACAGAATCTGGCTGAACCAACATGCAACGGGTACCAAGACGGATAAAAGGCGCAAGGTACAAGATACCCTAAGGTTTAAGCAAGCAGAAAATACCACGTTAGACGTAACCCAACGTAGCTAGGAACATCCTAGAATCTACAGAGGATAGGGGAAATAGATTTTTCATTTTCGAGTTTTGACACTTATAATGTCTTCGGACGGTCAAAACTTGTGAAGAAAACAAAATTAAGGAAGAACATGTCCGTTAGTTTCTTATGCTGCTATTTTTTTTGTTTTTTGTTTAATGAATACCAATAGTTGATTTTTGGGTCCACAACAAAAGAATATAGTAGCAAAGGCGTCCAAACGTAGCTTTAACTTGCCTTTCAAGCCTTTATTCTCTAGGCCCTTTAATTGGAGATTATGACAAAGCACCTGTCAGGTTGGCCACCAAACGCCATAACAAACTCACTCCCTTTGTTCCTCCACTTCTTGGCTTCCTTCTTCTTCACTCTGTTTCACACAAGCTCATCATAAAACATGGCTACTGACTGTAACCTCATTCTCTCCACCATCTTCTCCTTCTCTATCCTTCTCAATTTTCCAAGGTTGACCATCTCTGACGGTCCTTGCCCTTATCCTTGTTACCCTCCTCCGACGGGTTCCGGTACGCCGGCCGTCACAACACCACCACCTCCTTCTCCGTCGCAGCAGACAGGATCATTCCCACCTCCGGCAGGATACTACCCTTCTCCAGTCGGAAACAATCCATTCAATAACCCTCCACCAGGTAGTAACTTTGGCTCTGGTCCTCCTCCACCAGACCCTATCTTGCCATATTTTCCATTTTACTACAGAAAGCCTCCTCACGGAACTGATTCTTCATCGGCAACAATAAGCTGCCAGAGGTCTACCTCTCTAAAATTTCTTGCTTTTGTTTTGCTTCTATTTTTATGGTTGATGTAAGGGAAAGTTGTTTCTATGTTCTGTAACTAAACCACTTGATGAAGTCCTTGTAGGAGTTGATTACTGTTGACAGTTTATGGTTACAGAGCAGAGCATACATTCAACCTGAGCTTGATGTATGTCCAAAATGAGTGAAAGCTCTTCTTGTTAGCCATTACTGATCGTGCTTCTCAATTTGTTTATGACAAGTTTTAATTATTATTTATTTCGCTTTAACGTACGCTTTGTTAATCAGAATTGGACTCTAATTAATACATCGGCCATGATTGCTTAAACCACATACGAATTAGTGGAAGAAGCGAGGGAAGTATTAGGCTAAAGACCATTGTGGTATATCTGGTAAGTTGGATGGAGCCTCAGGTCTCTTTCTAAGGCAATTCATAATTTATTCCAGAAAAGACTCGTTTGACAAAAAAAAGAGACTACTGTTTCTATGTATGTGGTTTGAGTCGGTATCTTGATTAGCAATTTATAACCGCTTGATTCCGTCACTTGTTTTGGATGATAGTGATGTGGGGCATGGAGTGGTTAATCAATCGGCATCTGGAGGCTTCGTCACGACACATAATATTAACCTTTTTGTCGTCTTTTCTGTTTTCTGTGTTATCGGTTCTATTTTTCCACTAGATGATTGCTCTCAAATGGAAGGAGATGCCACTTAAGTCAACAAATGTTCTAAGTATTACATAAGATGAAATGAAAAAAAATTGTCATCATCTTAAACATTTAAAATTTATTATAAAAATGGTTATTATTTAGAAGAATGAAGTTGTAGACATATGATTTTGGCTTTTGAGGGAAGTCTCCAAAAACAAAAGATAATTATAATATTAAATCTTTGAACCTTTACTGACTTAAAAACTTTTTTAAGTCATTTAGTATATATTTGAGACTCTAATTAACAAATTGTGGCAATCGCAAGTTCATATCTCTTTATCTTAATAAGAAATGGGATCTGTACTCTCACCACATCCTCCCTTACAAATACTCTCAAACTCAACTCCTCCTCCGCAACTTTGTTATACTTCGACCACGCAAGTCTGCCAATAACAGTCAGGAACATGTGATGATAACTACTGGACATAAAAAAAATTTGTCTAGTCCAACCCTATACATGTGAAAACCCAAGTAAAGTCCAAATCATCCCATACCTAGTGAGGTTCAACTCATCCTATAATATTCGATAGGGGTCACATCTGTGACGATGACGAAGGAAAAAAGATATTTATTACGCATAAAGAAACATATTATTATAAGATGACGCCATTTTGATTCAACAATGTGGGGTAAACCTATCGGAGACTCGTCAATTTCATGTTTTAAGAATAGATCAGTCGAAATATGGAAGTTTATGTGAACGGGTCCATATGATGCTAAAATGAAAGTAGGGGGAGAACAATTGGCAAACCTACAAGAATGCTTTGATATATTAAAAAGGTATGACATTCAAATAAGTCCCGAGGATTGTGTGTTCAAAACTTCGCGGGAAAAAAAAAGTTCTTAAAATTTATGAGATTCAGATGAGCATTGAAATAAGGAACGCATTCACCTATACCAAAAATTATTGTGCCTCCGTTCTCTTTTACATTCAATCCATTTATTTTTTTTCTTTCTTCCGGTTAATAAATGAGTTGAATGTTAAAGAGAAATAGAAAGCGCAACAATTTTCAGTACAGGTGAATACGACCCTTGAAATCAACCTCCAGAAGATGAAAGTAATCATAGATATGAAACTATTATAAACTTTAAAAGAAGCATAAAATGTCAATGATAAAATAGCAAGCTTGTCTCGTTTTCTTTCTAGGTCCACCAAAAGGCATCTTTCATCTTTCAAACATTAAGGCAAAGCATAAGGTTTATTCCAATAGATGTTTGAGGTTCTAAAAAATTACTTGCAGAATCCACCTTTTTTTACCACCCCTACAATAGTGGAATCTATACTTAACGAAAGTGTGCAGTTCAACCGCCTTCTCTCCCATGCTGAGTCACTGGTAACACCTCGGAAAGCACGGACGAGCCATGTGCAAGGAAACTTGCACGTGTAGTTCTGGCCAGGGACCTCTCATTTTGAATCGCAATAAAGGAACGAGAAGTTGAACATCAAAGACCCATTTATAATGTAAGGTCTTCCAAAGACCTGAAACCAAATACACTTGAATGGTGTAGAAAAAAGAAGAATTTGTTGAATTCTGTATTATTCAATTGTAAGGAGTAATATAATGTATTTGTATATGTAGCGTCTAAATGAGCTGGAACGTGTTTGAATCTAGTTTGTTACATTAGAATCTAAGCAACTTTTAACGACTCATAACAAATTTGTAACTAATTGTAATAGCTCTTTAACGCTGACTACTTTTCCTTCCGTTGATGATGATTGCATTTCTATAGCCACGCCTGAAACCAACACCCTCCTCAAGATGAATTGCATTGAAATAACTTCATCTTGGCAAATGATTGAAATAACTTCATCTTGGCTAATGTGAATGCATTTGTGCAGAAGTTAAAGGCTTAGTAAGTAAATCAACAATCTGACCAGAGGAAGAAACATAAGGTGTGCTGATAAAACCTGAAACCAAGTGTTCCCTTACAACGTGACAATCAATATTGACATGCTTTATACGTTCGTGAAAAACAAGATTAGTTGCTATATGATAGCAGCTTGATTATCATTGAACAAGGGTACAGGTAAGGTAGGATTAAGTTTGAATTCACAAAAAAGATAAGTCAACCATTTTAATTCACAAGAGGTTGTAGCCATAAAACGATATTCAACCTCTGTTGAACTTTTACTAACAATATTTTGCTTTTTTGATTTCCATGAAACCAATGACGATCTAAGAAATACGCAATATCCTATCATTGATTGCCGAGTGATTTTGCACCTCCCCCAATCGAAGTCATAGTAGGCTTGCAAATCAAAGCCATTATCAGTTGTATAAAACAACCCCATAATATCAGTACCCTTCAAGTATTTAACAACATGCAAGGCTATATCCATCTGAATTCTTGTGGGGGCATTTATATATTGACTTAATTGTTGAGTCACAAAAGATATATCAAGCCTCGTAAAGCCTAGATACAATAACTTACCCACTAACCTTCGATAACTATTTGGTTTGTCATACAACTCAGAGTCAGCAGTCAGTTGAACCCCTGAAGGAAAAGGATTAGTAACTGGTTGTGCATTCAATAATCATGTATTTTGAACTAAGTCACGAATATATTTCGTCTGCGAAATTAAAATCTCTTGCTGTGATCTAGCCAATTCGATTCTCAAAAAGAACTTGGCCTCTCCCATGTCTTTGATAGTAAAACAAGCATCCAACTGTTGTTTCACATTCTGAATCAGCTGAATGGAAGTGCCCGTAATAAGAATATCATTGACATAGACTATAAGAGCTATAAAATTTGTTGATGTATTTTTGGTGAAGAGACAATAATCATGTATTGATTTCACAAATCCCATCTTCAGAAGCTTGTTGGTAAAGGCTTTATTCCATTGTCTTCCTGCCTGCTTTAATCCATATAGGGACTTTAAAAGCTTACAAACTTGATTCTTATTTGTTTTGGTGTAGCCATTTGGAGGAACTATGTAAATCTCCTCATCAATTAACCCATGCAAATAAGCATTGTTGATATCAATATGATTTACTGGCCAACGGTTTGAAGCTACAATTGATAAAAACACCCTGACTGTGACCACCTTAGTAACAGGAGAAAAATTATCGTGATAGTCAATACCAAACTCTTGATCATATCCCTGAGCTACCAACTTGGCCTTGTATAGAGAAACTGATCCATCAGGGGCATATTTAATCTTGAACACCCATTTAGACGTAATAGGTTTCTTCCCTTTTGGTAGTGAAACCAATTGCCAGGTCTGATTCCTCTCTAAAGCTTCCAGCCCTTCTTGCATTGTTTTGATCCAATTTGGAGCTTCCTTTGCCTCATGGTATGTTCTTGGTTCATAAATCATTGTAATATTAGCAATGAAGGCTGAGTGAGCATTTGTGTATTGAAAGACATCTGTGAAAGCATCAGTATGAATCTAATTAACAACAAAATCAGATAACCCAGTTGGTGGTTTGCTTGGTTTGCTTGAATATATTCACACAACATCTTGGGTGATGGGTTGCTGTGGCAAATTTCTTTCAACAGAAGAACTACTATTTTCTGCTATCTGAGAATTCGTGTGCGATGATTATGAGAATTTTGAAATCTGTTGTGCATCCGTATGAACACGTGAGCTATGAAGATCACTTTTTTCAACAGATTTTGAATGTGTTGTCTCTTGTTGAGATATATGTAATGGGTCAACATTAAAATTGTTTGGTAAAACAGTGGATGGTTGGAAATCATTCTCATCTTGGTGAGGGTGAGTGTAACTTGACAGGTTAAGGAATTGTCCCTTATAAAACTTCACATCTCGAGACACACTAATTTGATGTGTTTCCATATTGTATATTTTCCACCCCTTCTATCCTGGAGATCCTCCCAATTATACCCCTGGAAAAGCCCTACTATCAAACTTATCTTTATAAGGATTGACATTCATCACATACCCCAAACAACCAAAAATCTTAAACTGAGTATAATCAGGTTTTTTATATACAAAACCTGATAAGGACTCTTCCAATTTAACACTTTTGTTGATGAAACATTAAGCAAGCAAGTGGCATGGAGTAAAACTTCACCCCAAAATTTGGTTGACAGATTAGTTTCCGCAAAATTTGGTTGATAAATTAGCTTGTTTCAATAAAACCCTAGCAGCAGAAACCAAGGACCTATACCTTCTTTCAACAACCCCATTTTGTTGTAGGATATAGGTGCATGTTTTCTGATGAATCACACCATATTTGTGTAAAACAAGTTGCGTATTACTTCCAATGAACTCTGTCCCATTATCAGTTTGAATCTTCTTGACATGTACATTAAATTGTTTGCATACCAGTTTGAGAAACCCTTCAATTAAACGAACAACCTAATCCTTGCTTCTAAACAGAATTGTCCAAATAACTTTAGTGAAATCATCCACAATGGTTAACATATATCTATCAACAGTTAAGGATTTTCGTTTATATGGCTCCTAACGGTCAATGTGCAACAATTCAAAAGGTTTTATTAATTGAATGTTGTTGTTACAAAAAGGTTTTCTAGCTTGCTTTGCCTTGTGACAAGTATCACAAACAACCATCTTATTCGAATGGGGAAAATTACAAACATGCCTTAACTTTTTCCTAAACATATGTCCTAATCGTCTTTGCCAGAGCTCAACACTGCCTTCTAGGCTATTACTTATAGTAAAAGCAGAATAAGAAGTACTGCCTAATTACTACAATATTGAAGGATTAAATGAGGACTAAGTAATGCAATATAAACCATTGATCAAAATCCCAACTACCACCACCTCTTCATAATTCTGGTCCTGCAAAATGCAATTCTTAGGCAAGAAATAGACACTTAAGTATTGATCCTTGAGTAATTTGCTAAATGATAGCAAGTTATGCTTAAACTACGGCACATAAAGTACTTGTGATATCTTGAACCCTGAACTGAAAATTACATCTCCTATATGAGTCGCAATTTTGATTGAACCATCTGGTAGATATACACGATTAGGAAAATGTAGCTTTTCAATATTTTTCATATGAGACAATGAATTGCTCATATGTGTTCTTGCCCCTGAATCTATAATCCATGGAAAACTTATAGAATTAGATGTGGAATGGGACTTACCTGCACAGGCTCCTGCAAATGCAGTGAAGTCATCACCACCTTATCCACAATCTTGTATCATTTTTTCTTTTAGAATTTTCTGAACCTCTTTTTGCACCACTAACTGTATAACTTGATTACGGTTTTGCTCCATATATGATTCTGAATCTGATTCTTCCGATGGTGTCCGTACCTCGTGAGTCAAATTTACTTGCACTGCAGGATTTCCAAGTCTCGTAAACTTCCTACCTTTATACCATTCAGGGTAGCCATTTAACCTTAAGCATTATGATCTTTCATGTCCCCCCTTTCTTGCAAAATGTACAATATTTGTCTTCTTTATTCTTGCTTGCTTTAGTGTTTTTCTTGTTATTATTATTGTCAAAATGATTGTTCTAAAATCTGGAAGTTAAGGCAGCAACATTGGTAAAGTCATTTTGTATTTCCACAGTTGCATCTCTCTGTTTCTCAATCTTCAAAAGCATTGAATAAACCTTATGTACTGATGGAAGAGGATCCATGAGTAAAATTTGATCCCTAACATGATCAAATTCAGCATTTAAGCCTGAAAGAAATTGCTTTAGTTGCTTTTCTTAACAAATCTCTTATGCTATGATTCGTGAGCCTCCACATCTACATATTGATGTAGGTTTCAGCACAGTATATTCATCCCACATTCTCTTAATTTTGTTGAAAATATCCACTATGGAAAGATTTTCGTTCCTTAATCCACAAATCTCCCTTCGAAGATGAAAAATAAGAGGGCCATTACTTTCTCCATACCTTTGTTCAATTTCTTTCCATAATTCCCTAAAAGAAGGAGCAAACAAAAACACATCTGCCAATTCTCTTGATAAAGAATTTATGATCAAAAAAAAATCAAATATTTAGATTCTTTCCACTGTGCAAACTCATTTGAGTCAACATCTAGCGCATCATCCTTTAAAATGATTTTTTTTCTTTTTTACACTCAATGTTAGCAACATAGATCTTTTCCACGAAATGAAATTCTTCTAGTTTAACACTAAACTCATAAGGATCAAACCTAGATTGTCGCTATTTGTTGATTCGCAATTGTACTGTGGTGTTCCTCGTGTGATATGTGTGATGTCCTCAACGTATGGATCTGATCTTTGATCCACATTTTTGGTCCTTTCCTCTTCATTAGATCTAGATCCTTCTTCTTCTTGTGTTTGTAAAGCTTGAGCATAGCTCCTTCTAGCCATAGCTTATCTAAGCTTTTTGGATGGAAACACATAGAAAAAAATAACTGCTGTTTGGATCGAGCATTAGCTCTAATACTATGTAGGAAAAAGAAGAATCTGTTGAATTGTGTATTATTCAATTGTAAGGAGTAATACAATGTATTTGTATTTAGTGTCTGAATGAGCTAGAAAGTATTTGAATCTAGTTTGTTACACTAGAATCTAAACAACTTTTAACGACTTGTAACAAATTTGTAATTAATTGTAATAGCTCCTTAACGCTGACTACTTTTCCTTCCGCTAATGATGATTGCATTCCTATAAATGAAGAAACCGATAATGATTATCGTCATGTTGGTAAGAAAATTAAAGTCATACTTTTAGGCTTATCCTGTTGTCATGATAACAAATCTATCAGTATGACAAAGTTTACACAAACTCAAAATCATATCGTGAAGGATGGTTAAGTGGTTAGTAGAACACAAGTAGTTTAAGATTAAATTCACTTTATGAACATCGACAAAATCTCAACTATTAGTAGACTTTATAGTCAAAGTTACTATCCTCATTAATACTTTAGATATGAGTGAAATAACGTTGGAACATTTACCCGTTTGGACAATGAATGTTAATAACATATCAAGCAAAGATGGAAGCAAAGGCAACATTATAAGTTGCCAAAAGCACGAATTCCAAACCTCTAATAACGATGCAGAGTATAAGGCCATAATATATGAGCTTAAGATGGTGACACACTTACAAATTTAGGTGGTAAAAATTAAGTCAGATTCTCAAGTTGTTATTAATCAGCTGAAGTAACTCTTTGTTGCTAAAAAAGAAACCATAAGAAAGTAATTTACCAAGTCATGAAAAAAATACATATAGATTTAGGTTAAATATATCCCCAATTTTCAAAATGAGGCAGGGGAGATAGGGATGAAGTTTAAGGATGCATTTTTTGAAGTTATATATAAACCCGTATGTCAGAAAAGGAGCAAGCACAAGTGAATGAGACAGTCATAGATTAAAGAACCTTGATTAAAAAAACCTACAACAACAGAGGGGAATTACCTCCATACCAAGCTAAAGCAAGAAAGCTCGTACGCAGATCTATAAAATTCTCCATTATTAATGGAAAACTTTGAAGACGCTCCTACACTCAGCCCTACTTAAAATGTGTTGATCTTTCTAGGAGAAATCTTGAAGGAAAGCCATGAAGATTCATATGGAGTACAAAAGTTTATATGGATGAAATCAGGGTTTTTTTTTTCGAAAATTATGGGTCATTCAACTATATCCTATAAAATATTGTAAAAGGAAAATTTTTGGCCACCACTCAGGTTCAATAAATTATGTGGAGAAGTACAAGAAATATTAGAGAAGCTCATGTTTTCATCACTAACCACCTACTGTAGAAAATTTCCCCATTTCATCTCCAATATCCTTTGTTTAGTGCAACATAGACATTTTAGGTTCATTTCCACCAACCATTAGATAACCTGAGTTCATTCTTGTTATAATCGATTACTTTACATGCCAGATATAAGCAAATTCTTACATGGCTATAATAGGGAAAACTATTAAGTGATTTTTTATAATCCATAAGGATAATTAATCTTAAAGTGCTTAATCTTTTTAATTTTTTTTAGTTCAATTCAAAATTTTAATTCCGTTAGTAATATGCTGATTTGACTAACAATATCTCAAATGTAACCAATGACTAAACTGGGGAAACATAATTCTTATAAATTAAAGTTATCATGGTGTAAGACAGTCTCATATTACTAAGGCTATGTTTGGTAAGACAGTTAGTAATGAAATGGAATAGAATGTAATATTATTATGTCGTTTGAGAGGAGAGTTTATAATATAATAGAATAGAATATGATAAAAGAGGAGGGTTTCATATTACATCATATTTTATCATAAATAGTAAAAATGAGTTACTTCTGACTTGAAAGTTTAAGATGGAATATAAAACGATAAATATGTACTACCTAATATACCCTTTATAATTTTTTATAATACCAATTATACCCTCAACTCTAATAACAAATAGCAAGACAATACGTCTCATTTATCTATCAAGGGTAGAATAGTCATTCCTTGTTATTATACATACATTATATTCAATTTTATCTATCTTTCAAACAATATTTCACTGTATTATATTATGAATCCTTCTATTATTTTCAAACAACAATATTATAATATTCATTCGTTTATATTCTATTATATTATAAACCATATCACTCCATTAAAAACCTTAAATCTAACTAAACATAGCCTAATAAAGTGCCAAATATACACGTGGTTAGGGACTTTTGTGTAATACAAGTATCTTAAACTCGTAAAATTTGATTAGGACAAAAGGTTAGTAACTTGGGGCTTTCTTATATCATTATAAATGAATGATGCTATGATCGATTCACTTGGAGAGAGTAGTCTACAGATAAATATTGTCACCCAAGCGTTCACATATCGAATTGGAAATGGAAACAATGAGTCCAAAAAGACTATCTTGTAAGATCAAGAAAACTTTCCGTGTTACAATCCTCAATCATTCCTAACCTTAATCAAGTTAATTTCATTTGGCATTCAAAGCAACTACAAATAACGTTGGTGGAAGCAGCAGTTGCGTTATGATGCCTGATTAATAGTTCATTACAGTAGCTTTTCTGATATTTTCATGTACTGGGGGTGTCAATTATTTACTTAATTAATCAAGAACTTCATGATGTCAAGTTAATGTAATTACCTGCATCAATTTAATGGTACAGTCCTTGGTCCTTAGACGACGACGCCTGGACTGGTAAAGCAATTGATAAGAAGAGAGCCACTGATGGAACTCTTATCACTTGGATATCGCCTGATATTCCATTTTCGATCAATTCATAGAAATTACTCGTGCTCTCAGTAAGTTGTATGATGCCAATACGCAACTCAATTCAGGAGGCTACACCAACAGTTAGATGACCCAGTCCTGAACTGTTGCCAATTCCGACGCCTTTCATACTCTTTCTAACCATCTCGCTGCTATGTCTGCGATTTCCAACTTTGGGTCGTTCCAATGCCCTTTGATCTTTCGACACTTTACCATGCTCAGATACCCCATGCCTTCGTAGAGTTGTCTCCTTCATTTTCTCACCATGCTTTTCAATAGCACCAGGCTTTGTTACTTCTACGAAATGGCTGTTTCTATTTTTTGGTATAGACAAGCCCTCAGAGGGCTCTATAGGGATGCAGTGAGAGGATTGAGGTAGATCATTCTCTTCCGCTGAATTACCATGCACTTGCGATATTCCGGTAGCTGCATTCCCTGGGCTCTTTGACTTGTGTTCTCCTTTATCTTGGTTGGCTTTCGACATCGCACCCTGGACGAAACATTTTTTATTTGCTATCAACAATATTTCATGGCATAAGATCGTGACGAAGAATAAACATGTTAGCCAAAAGAATGTTGGAATTGTCTCATATCAAATGAGAGTCAGAGGACAAAAGTTGTCTATGTACAAGAAATAACCCAAAGCATTAAGTTGAGATATGATGTTTCTTCTTGTATATAAATTCACTTGAATCTCTTTTGACTAAGAAGTAGTGACTTATGTATAAAAAATGACTCATAACCTAATACCTTAAGGTTTTGGATTAAGCTTTAGGACCCATTAGCCTAATAACTTTAAGGTTTCGGTTCATATTTATCTCCAATAGCATCTCTGATCCCTTCAAGAATCCAAAAAAAGGTACAGATTTTAACAGACAGGCTATATTATGGATATGGTACAAAAATGGTTGGCTTCTGAAGGGGTAAAAAGGTTAAAACATAACCACAGCCTATCCCTTACTTCAGGGATAGGCAATAATTGCAGAATTAAGATCATATATAGCTTCAAAAGAGAGGCGTGTGATCTAAGGTATGAAACAACTTTTTGTGAATGTAAACAGCCTGTTAGACTGTGGTTATTAACTGAATTACTCTCCTATTTCGTTTGTTCAAGTGAAATATATAAGAAGGAGGTTATAAAAATAGAGCAGTACCGCCCATCAAGTAGCCAAAGAACTTTTTTTTTCCGACAAAAAATGATTGACAACTATCTAAAAAAATTGCAATGTCACTGCAGATGCTTTGACCAGAGTTATATCTCTAGAACCAAGCCCTTCTTAAGCTGTGGACCCCTCTTAAAGGTTGACAAGTGTTGTCCTCTGACTACATTGCAATGCTCATTGATTTTAAGAAAACTGGGTTTTCATCCAATACTCAAACCAGCAAAAAAAGTATCTAAAGACATTTTGAAGATGGCACCTACTAACCAACAATAGTCCTATGCAGCGAGAAACAAAGCAAATTTGACAGCATCACTAAACCTGACAGATAACAATTAAGGTCTTTCTATGATAGAAAAAGTGCTAGACAAGTTTTTCTACTCTGCAGGATATCCAATTGTAGGTATAATTCCCTTCAAAAGCTTAAATGCATCAACTACAAAGGCAGTAGTTGTTACTCCTTCCCTTGACGATTTTTTATTAAGCAGAGATCAAGTTTATAATTATTAATTACAAGTAGATATACATACAGATTGCCCGTTTCATTTCAAACCTTAAGCAGTAAGCTTGATCCATATCTAAGCACTTTAGCCAATAGATCATTGAATGCTGCTAGCTACTGTCATTCATTTTTTCTCACGTCTTCTCCCTAGGATTCAGGGTCGCAGAATCACTAGTGTACATGACAATAAATAAACTAAAGGTTTACCAAAAACATCCTAATAACATCAACCTCATATTCATTAATCTTACGAACAATTACTATATTTTTGCTTCACCGCACCTCTCTTTTAAGCATCTCATACTATAGTTTAAACAACGTGAAATTCATGAAGTTGTATCATTGCTTCAGACACCGATGTAGTAAAAAGTTTTCCTAAGCATAATTTAACCAAATGCATAAGATTTCACTATCTAAAAGACAAAGGTGAATCAAAAGAAGGTTTTGCTATGAAGCATAGGCATCACAAATGTTTGTATTCTTCTACAACTCGTACAGCCACCAAAATGTGGATATAATGAACCAAGGAAAGGAAAAAGCAATAACATACCTTGTTTCTGTTGGAACCATTATGATAGAAAGCAGGCATTGGAGTTGCTTTAAACTTGAGGCTTTTCCGTAGTTGTTTAATCTCAGCCCCTGTGTTTTCCTGAAACAACAGTTAATTATTCTTAAACTAAATAAACTTAAAGGACAAATAATTGGCCAAAGATGATATGGAAGTTATTTAGTACACAAGCAAAACAATTGGCACATAATTGTAATTTCAGAAGGTAGCAAACAAAATTTAACAGTACTTTACATTAAAATGAAGAAGTAACATTAGCAATCATCACTTGTTATGATGAAGGCCGAGAATACAAACATCCACTCTATTACTAACATTACTTGGAATTATTAACATACTTGATTTTTGGTTTGAATGCGATTCATCTCTTCCTCCTTAGCATGTAGTTTCTCTTCTAACTTCGTATAAAACTGTCTCAAAATAAATAGAAAAGAAATAAAGATTACAAATATAAAAATGAACCCCTGTTGAAGAAAAACCAAGTATGAAAAATAAGTATCTTGCCTCTTTCCTTCTTTCTGCTCGCTCGTTACTTTTGAAGTGGAAAGCTGCAGCACTTGGCCTTGTGTCTGACTTAGATAAAGTAACATTCTGCTCAAGTCTACATAATAAAAATGCACAAATTTAGCAAGTTAAAAATAAAGATTACAAGAAAAATTCTATAATTCATCTACTAGACCTGTTTGTGCTATGACGAGCTCCAGGTTCAAGTTTTCTAAATCCAGAAAGTTGATTTTCAACTACTTTATTTGAAATTGCCTCTCTTTCACTGCCAGAAGAAGAAAGCATTTAAGAGATGACATCCATTTTAAAAGCAGTTTCACATTTTCAGGAAATAGTTCATACCTTCTGTTCCCAAGGTTTAATCTAATCTTGCAACTTTCAGAGTCCTACGAACAATCAACCAAGCAGACAGAAAAAAAAATTATTGCAGAAAACAAAAAACAAGTTTTAACCTTAACATTCACGCTTACAAAGATTGTATCAGTAACTTCAATGCACCTTTCTTCTTGGAGTTCTGTGATGTGAATGTTTAGCTGGAACAGCAGGCTTTGGTGATTGCTTTCCCATATTTGCTCTTCCAGGGTTCTCTCTTTCCCTCCTGTTCTTTGTTTTTGCTGCTTCTTTTAAGACATGAGTATTGGTACTTTTGTGGGCTTGACTAGCATTAACTGGGGACTTAAACCTGCCCCTGATAGATGTACTTTCCTTTGCAGCTTTCAGCTAGAATGCGGAAAGATGAATGAGTGAGAATCACAATAAGAATGATAGCACAAGATTGTCTTACCATACAAATGGAATGAGGAAAGTATATAGGGGCTTTTACTTTTTCTTTAAATCTTCTTTTAGTGCTTTCGATTAGGACATCATTTTAAAGTAAAACCGTACCTTAGGACAAAGATCATTCTGAGGCAACGCGTTATTACTTTCACCAGCTATTTCATTTTTCTTCATCTGAACAATGGGGCTGCATGATTCAACGACAGGAGGAACGCCACCATTAATGATCTCTTTTATAACTATTTCATGTTCACCATTACTTAAATGCAACTCATCACATCTTGTTTCAATTTGGCCTGCCTCCTCAGGCATCACATCCTCAACAGAACCTTCTGCAAAAACATGAGCATTGTGCAAGTCATCTTCTACCTGAGATTCAGAAGCTAAACCACCGGATTTTTCTATTTCAGATTTCACTACTTCACTTTCTATATGATATTCTGAGCCATATGGGCTCTCATCAAAGTGAGTACAATCTTGGCCTTCATTAACATAGTCAGATTGATCTCCCTCAATGCTATTATCAAAATTTTCATAGTCTTCATTGTCCAATACGGGTTGATCACATTGAGCAAAGCTTCTACTTTCATTGATGCTATCTTCTTCTTGTCCCTGACCCAAATTTTCAGACAAGTCATTGTCTAGGGATTGATAATCGCTCCAACTTTGGCCGGCAAATGAACCTGGTCGCAAAATGCCCTTTTTCTTGAAATGGGCTTCAAAATAAGCTTTTTTTTCAATTACTGAACCTGGCTTTGAGTATTTCTCAACCTCTTCAAGATACCGATTGTGAGAGAAAGATGACCTCCTTTCCCAAGATAAATCTTCACTTTCAAATCTCCCAAATGATATGGACCCAGATCGCCAAGAATCCACCTGCCCAGTAGTACATGTTTATCAGCTAGCAAGTCTACAAGTAAACATGCTAATCTGGCAGTGAAAGGAGAAACAATTGACAACCATCATGCAAACCATATTCAACTACTGTAATTTGTCAAAAACCTTGGCAACACAGATTTCCTGAATCTAAATGTTCAAAGCAAATTGGGATTTTCACAAGAAGTATGTGGCTATAGTTATCACTGTAAAAGATTCGTCCAGGATCCAATGAAAAATGATTTTAAGAAGTCTCTTCTCAAAGGAAATCAACTGGGAAAAAAGAAAGAGATGTAATATTTAACCGTTGACAATGTATCCTTACATCAGACCAAAAGAAAAAAGGTAGAACTAATGAACCCACTCTCTCTCTCTCTCTCTCTCTCTAAGCACGGACTGTTAATCCTTAATACAACGGATCAACCAAAATACACAAATGAAAATGTAGCCTGTACATTACTCAGTTGTTATTACTTATTACGAACTAAACAATAACACAAAAACTTACCTGTAAACCAAAGCCAGAGTCTTCAACTTCTCCCGCCATTATTTCCACAAAATCAAGAACTAAACTTTCCTGCAAATTAGACAAGGAAAGAAGAAGGCAAGAACAAAATTACACTCCAAGTTTCCAAATTTAATATCAGAGATTCAGAAAAATGTTCCATTTTTGGACGAACTACGTATAAATTGAAGAAAATAATACCTTAAACACACATATCTTGAGATTAGAACATGAAAAACGATGACTTCAAGAAACCAAAAACCGGCCCCTGTTACCAAGTATCAAGGAATGCTTTTTATCACTGCCAAAAACCCAAATTAAAAATCCTAACAACTGTGTCTTAACTCTGAAGAGTAAGTAAATGCCAAAACTCAGACAAAAGGAAGCTTCTTTGTTGTAGATCCCAAGTCCCAAACAAAAGAAACTACTTGTCCTCCTCCTTTCTTTTGTACGTGTTGTGGGGTGTTAATTACAACAATACTGTTGTTTTGTTAGAGAATTATTTATCTGAATCTAACAATGCCTTGAAGAGTTGAAAATTGTATCCAATTCCAATCTAACTTTCATGTGCTTATGGTTGTCTTGTTGTGTCCAACACACCTTTTCTAATTTCTTTTGCATGTATAGCACAGCATGTTTGTTTCAATGCTCATGGTCTGGGATCAACCGTTCCCTCGTATGATTTTACAGTAGATGATTGAGGAGTAGAGTTCCTTCACGTGTCAGTTCAGGAATTGTTGATTTTACAGCTGTCTCTTAAAGAGAAAGTACTTGTGATCCAGAGACAATTCAATTGTGTTTTATCAACGTTCCAATGTATCATAGATTTTGTAATTGTTCAATGATCAGTGGATCAATCACAAGTTGGGACAGAAAGTTTTAGGATTGAATGATTTGATACAACGATTACAGCCGTTAGATTATAGGGTCGCTGGATCCAATCTTGGTCAAACCTCAGTTCTGTACCTTTATGTGCTACATCTCTTAGTCAATGTTTAGTTGACCATGAGATTTTTAATAGAACCCGTAAATAAATGTAGTATTAAAAAATTGTTTTTTAGGAAGGATAAAAAAATTAATGATAATATAATATAATAAAATATTGCTTAAAAGAATGATTTATAATATAATATAGTAAAAAATTATTTATCATTTTATATTCTATCATAAACATCTTAAATTAAAGGTCTTATTTTTACTATTTAAGATATAATAAAATGTAATATAAAACCTCATCTTCTATCTCATACTATTATAAACTTTTTTCTTAAAAATAGAATAATATTACATTTTATTATATTTCATTAATAAACCTCAACTAAACTTAACTTTAGCCAACCTATGTGTGGTATCTTATACCTAGCGCATTTTAGTTCTCTAGTACAATTGAAGATTCACTGCCATCAAATCTTGACCATCCGATCGAGGTAGTGGAGTCTCAGATTCACAGATGGAAAAAGGACAGGAATAGATCCTCTTTTCTCATAAAACTGTTGCTTGTTGTCTTGATTTTAATACAACTGTGTGGTTAAAAATTTGTGGCATAAGCTTGGAACATGTTAAACGACACAGGTGATCCCATACCAAACAAGACTCGTCGAGCGCCGTACACAGGATGCAAAAGCTGTTTTTATTGCAATCCCGTACATGGTTGATGTAATTTCAAGTACTAAGTAATTGGTCTTAAAATTATAGTTTTAATTTTAAAATTCAATACTTAAATTATTTGAA
>JANIHZ010000208.1:18352015-18365473 GCA_027478365.1 Erythroxylum rufum | reverse complement strand
TTTATATTTATATTTATATTTATATTTCTATCTCTATCTCTATTTCTATCTCTCTCTTTCTCTTTTTTTTGTTGAGTAATTTGTAATAAGTTTTGGATATAATAGTCTTTTAGTCCCTCAATTTCTCAATCGTTTGAGGAAAACGCTCCTCGCAGTAACGTTTTCAAAATCAGCAGTTTAAGTTCAATTCACCAATTAAATCAGCTGATTACCAAACATGATTATCAGTGGTTTGATATAGTCAAACAGCTAAAACCTTTTAATATACCAAAAAATGGCTAATAAGTCATTTATCAAATAAGGTCTTATTTAAAAGTTCCATCAAATATATGAAACATATTTTAAAGTTGTGCTAGAGTTATATTATACTTCAATTGAGGATTTGTATTTTTATTTACACATTTACAATAGGTTCTTTATTTTTTTATCATAAACTACAATTAATACATCCCTTAATCTATGTATTTTAATAAAGTTGTGTATCATATAGCAAACAATAATAATGCATTTTTACTTCTTCCTATCATAAGTGGACATGTTTGAAAGGTATAAGACATCTTGTTTTTAGAAGGAGCCAAATATTTTTTAATAACATTTTTAGTGAAGAATGCATATAGTTAAACAATTCTGGTAAACCTTGAGGTTTCTTTTATAATCTTACAAATAATATCTCTCACCTTAATTAATATGAAAAAAAAAATTTAGGCATCACTTAATATTAACAAAAAGTAATAAAACGTAATATTATCTCTTGTGGTCCTGTGGAGGCATAACAAATTTGCTTTCTCAATTTGTCATCATTCTTTAAAAAACTCAAGAATTATTTACCGTACCTTCTGATCATCTAGTTATTACATACATAAAATACATGTCAAATGAATAACAAAACAAAACATTTGTGTTAGATCAATTCTTTTAATATTTGTTTCAACAAATAAAATATTTGCATCGATTTTTGTTAAAGGGATGAATACTGCACCATTTTAGCCAAAAAAATGATACTAATTAACAACTAATATCTCTTATCGATTGGTAATATATCTTCTATTTTTGTAACTCAATTTTTTTCTTATTTTATTAAATTTTATTTACACATTTATATGGGACCTGTATAAATGAAAAAATTAAACGGCTCAGCATTGGAACATCCTAATGAAGTACCAGTCGCTGCCCAAAATAATGATGAAATAATGATGAAGTACTGGCTTGAAGCACAAAATTTTAAGACCAAATTGCAAAAAACATTTGTCCTAAAATCTAATCCTAGTAGCTGTCGAGCCCCTCCCTCACAAACCATCCCCAACTTTTTGTTCCATCTTCTTTCTTCACGGACTCTTGACAGTCGTCTGAAGCTCTCCACTCCGTCAGTCGATTGACTCCTCAATCTTCACCTCCATCTCTTTGTTCTACATCTTCTCCTCACCAACGATAAACAAAGTCCCAGAAGTCACAAATTAAATTGACAATGCCTCTTATATCCTCTATGTCAAAAAAAGACTTAAAGGCCCATATTCCATAACATTCAATGCTACCTAGGTTTGGTCAAGGAGCCTCAGGGTCTCCTCCAAGCTCTTGCCAATGATGAGGTTGACATTTTGGGTAGCCAAATAGCCCATTGAAGTTGAGTTGAAGGGAGAGAATTAGTTGTAAAGTGAGGGTCATTCGAGAGTTTGGAGGGTTTGGGCTTAAAGGGAGTTTTGACATCAAGTTTGTGGTATCTGAGAGGGTGCAATGAAAATCACTAATACTCCAGCAATCTTCACCCAGATTAGACAAAAATACAAGAAAAAATTGAAGATTGAGGGTAAGTGTGGGTCGGTGTCTGAAGGGCTTCGAAGAGAAAAGGGGAAGACATTCTCGATGGTTCTATTTCAGACAGAACATGAGTGATTCAAACATGCACACGTAACACATTACTAGTCTGAAGTATAAAGACAAAGCATAGTCGTATTATACATGTCTGAAGTAAAACTCAAAACACTGCCGTGTGACTTACAATTGAAGTAGATGCCAAACGCACAACATAGGAAGTTTTATTAAAGGCTCACGTAGAAGGCACATGCAGGTGGTCTGATACATGCAAATACATCCAAAAGTCATCATCTTCTTCAGCTATAAAAGAAGCAGAAGCATCAGACAGAAAAAAAAAACATATACTAAAACTTCATTTTCAATTCACATTGTATTCAGTCTTTGAGAGTGCAAGAACAGAGAGAAGAAAAAGATTAGAGAGCTTTGGAGGCTCTAGGGTACTAACTTGTGGGTACAAAGTTCTAGGGTACTAACTTGTGGGTACTAGGGGAGCTTTGGAGGCTATTGCAAGTGTTGAGAAACACATAATCTTTGTATCGGTTTTGTTCTTCTTCTTCTTCATATAGTGAAAAATCACCACTGAAGTGGGAACCTTGGATGTAGATAGTGATACAATATCGAACCAAGTAAAAACCTTTGAGTTCTTTACTTTTCAGTATTTATATTCCTGCAAAATAACAAAATCTTTATCAGTTTTCTTTTGGAAAGATAATAAAATAGCAGTAAAATCCCAACAGAAAGTGGTATCAAAGCATCAGAAACTTCCTGGGGCATTTCTTGGACACTTTAAGCATCAAAGAATCATCAAGAACAGTCAGTAAGTAAACATCTTTAAGTTCTTTACACTACAGTAACCATGGTAGGAAAAGAAATGGATGTTTTTTCTGGTAAAGAAGACTTTACCATCTAGAAACTCCAGATGCAAGCTCTTTTTGAATCATATGACTGTTATGGTGCTATAGATGATCAGTATGACCTAGATACTGATCCAATAAAGAAGCTAAAGATGCAAAGACTTGCACATTGCAAGTTAATGCTTCACTTATCACCAACAGTGATAAGAAAAGTGCAAAATTGTAATACTGCACAGAAGCTTTGGATCAAGCTAAATGAATTGTATGTCAAGAAGTGTCTTCCTAACAAGATGACACTTCTTCACAATCTTGCAAACTACAAGATGAACACTTCAGCCTCCTTAGATGAAAACCTAGACTATTTCTTTAAGCTAATTCAAGATTTAGAAGCTACAGATGAGAAAATTTCTGAGGAACATCAACCTGTAGTAATCCTAAAGGCATTACCTTATGAATTTAATGCATTCAAGAAGGTAATTAAGCTTGCTAGTGGAGAATCACTTACTGTAAAGAGGGTGTTAGACTCTCTAATGGAAGAAATAGTAAAAGTTAATCCTTTTAAGAAAGAGGCTGAATTGATGTTTGTAGAGAATAATCATGAGAAGAAATCTCATAAGAAAAACAGCAAGAAAGGAAAGTGGTAGAAGGGAAGTGGGAAAGAAAAACACTTTAAGGAAGGTGATGAAAAGAAGAAAAAGGGAAAAGTGAAAACATGCTTTTACTGTGATAAGGAGTGACACTTTGTAAAGGATTGTATAAAGAAGAAGAGGGATAAGGCTGCAGAAAATGGAGTTTCAAGGAATGTTGAAAAACTAGAAGATTCAAGTGGAGATGAAATTCTGGCTGTCATTGAGGATAGTGAAGACCTTAGTAGAGAGTGGATTTTTTATTCAGGGTGCACTATGCATGTCACTCCTCATAGGGATTAGTTCACCACATTTGAACCAGTCACTGCCAAGATTAAAATAGCAGATTCTAGGCAGCAAAGGATAGAGAGCATTGGAAGTGTCTCCATCAACATGTTTGATGGAAAGAGAAGGACCCTCACAAATGTCAGATTTGTGCCTGGAATAAGAAGAAACCTAATTTCTGAAAGCTTGTTTGATAAACAAGGCTTTCAGATCAGGTCTAAGGATGGACTCAGAGAAATCCTAAGGGATGAAAGAGTTATCATTAGAGGAGTGGAAAGAGGTGGGCTTTACTATGTTATAGGCTCAACCGAAATAACTCAGATTTCAGAAAATGGAAGTCATGAACCAACCAAACAATGTCATGCAAGGTTGGATCATGCAAGCAACAAAAGCCTGTTTCATCTCTCTAGGCAATGTCTAATTCCTGAACAGAATTTGCAGAAGTTAGATTTTTGTGAATCCTGTGTGCTAGGAAAGCACCACAGGTTAGGATTTCAAAGGGGAGCTAAGAGAGCCACAGAGATCATGGAGTATGCTCACAGAGATCTCTGGGGGCCAGCTCAAGTCCCCACAGTAGGAGGGAATTTGTACTTCATATCCATAATTGATGATAGATTAAAGAAATGTTAGGTTTATTCTATGAAGAGAAAGGATGAAGCATTAGAGATTTTCATAAGATGGCATACCCTTATGGAAAATCAAACTGGGAAGAAACTAAAATGCCTAAGGACTGATAATAGATTGGAGTATTGCAACAAAGAATTTGAAGAATATTGCAGTAAGAATGGAATCCTAAGGCATAAAACAGTAAGAGCTACTCTACAGTAGAATGGAGTAACTGAAAGGTTAAATAGAATTCTCCTAGAAAAGACAAGGTGCATACTCGTTTTTTCGGGTTGCTCACATTCACTATAGGGGGAAACAATTAGGACAACAACCTATCTAATTAATAGGCTCCCAACCTCTGCAAATGATTACAAGACTCCTCAAGAAATTTGGAGTGGTAAGAAACTAAAACTCACCCACCTTAGGACTTTCGGATGTGCAGCCTATGCACATCAGAAAGAGGGAAAATTAGAGCCTAAAGCAATCAAGGGATTTTTCCTAGGATATCCAGAAGGTGTAAAAGGTTATAAAATCTTACTACTCCAAAAGGGAGCCTACAAAATAATCATAAGCAAAGAAGTCATCTTCAAGGAAGATGAATTCCCTCTGCTGTGCAAGGATTCCTCCAATTCTGACCTTCAAAGGGAAATTCAAGAGAATCTAGGGTCACTAAACCAATCAGCCCATCTCTATGTGCCACCAGAAACTGAAGAAGGTGGTCCACAACCTATTGATGTGGAGCCAATGCAAGGCCCAACACATCATGAACAAAGGGCAGAAGAGGCTAAAGGTGTGAATAAAGAAGAAACAACATATCCAACTACGGATGATACTCAGGAAAACCTACAAGACTATCAATTCACAAGGGATAGGCAACTAAGAATCAGAATTCCTAATAGAAAGTACACTGAACTAGACATGGTTAAATTTGCATGTTTCATGGCTGAAAATGTAGAAAGTAAGGCTCCAGAAACTTATGACGAAGCCATGAGAAGAAAAGATGCAAAACAATGGAAAGAAGCTTGTGAGAAGGAATATTCCACATTGATGAAGAATAAGACTTGGACTTTAGTCCCTAGACCTTATAAAGCCAAATTAATTGAGAACAAATGGTTGTTCAAATTAAAGGAAGGAGTAACAAAAGCAGAGTTTACAAGGCTAGGCTTGTAGCTAAGGGATTTAGACAAAAGGAAGGAATAGATTACAAGGAGATATTCTCTATTGTAGTCAAATTCAAGACAATTAGTCTTATACTAGTCCTAGCAATACTATATGACTGGGAAATCCATCAAATGGATGTCAAGATAGCTCTCCTATATGGAAAGCTAGAGGAGACAATTTATATGAAGCAACCAGTCGGATTTGAGGACAAAAGTAAGCTAGACTATGTTTGCCTATTGCAAAAATCCCTATATGGGCTCAAACAAGCACTTAAACAATGGAATAAGAAGTTCTATGAAGTTGCTGCTAGTATGAACTTCACCAGAAGTTCATATGATTACTGTCTATACTATAAAGATCTAGGAATGACTAAAGCAGTGTTTATGTTAGTCTATGTAGATGATCTCATCATTACAAGGAAGGACTTGAGTAAAATTCAAGAAGTTAAGACTAAATTGTGCATACATTTTGAAATGAAAGACCTAGGAGAAGCTCAAAAGCTTCTAGGAATGCAAATAATCAGAAAGAGGAGGGAAGGAAAGTTATGGTTTGTTCAAAGGAACTATATCCGAAAGATATTAGCTCAATTCAATATGAAACAAGCTAAACCTACTTCAGTACCCTTAGGATCACATATACAGATGATTTCAGACAAGTGTCCTAAGACTAAAGAAGAGCAAAAGACTATGGCTAACTATCCCTATGATGTAGGTGTTGGATGTCTAATGTACCTTATGCTATACACTAGGCTTGATTTAGCCTATGCTATTAGTATCCTAAGTAAATTCATGGCCAATCTAGGTTTAGAACACTGGCAAGGGCTCAAGAATGTTCTCAGATACATATCTGGAACAATGAACTATGGATTATGCTTTTCTAAAACAGAGCTAATCAAATGCAATTACCTATCTCTATATGACTATGTGGATGCTGATTATGCAACATATAAGGACTTAAGAAAATCAATTTTAGCACATATTTTTACACTATCAGCAAACACAATAAGTTGGAAATCACAACAACAATAAGTGGTAAGTTTATCAACTACAGAGGCAGAGTATTATGCAATCTCATAAGGTGTAAAGGAACCAGCATGGTTATCAAGAATATTAAAGGAAATTAACACAGAAATCACAACACCAGTATTATATATGGACAATTAAAGCGCATAGTACCTGAGTCGAGATCTAGTCCTCCATGAACGATCCAAGCACATAGATGTGCGATTGCATTTCGTCAGAGACCAAATCGCCAAGGGAACCTTCAATCTGGAGAAAATAAAAGGTGAGAAAAATCCTTCTGATTTCGAAACTAAAATACTAACACAAAAGAAGTTTAATTTTTGCAGGGACTACTTACAGATTAAAGACGCCCCTTAATTCCGAAGGCAAATTCGACAGATCTCACTGAAGTGGCGAAAATTAAGGTTTCAGTAGAGCCTAGAGCAATCAAGGGAGTTTTCCTAGGATATCCAGAAGGTATAAAGGGTTATAAAATCTTATTACTCCAAAAGGGAGCCTACAAAACAATCATAAGCAAAGATGTCATCTTCAAGGAAGATGAATTCCCTTTGTTGAGCAAGGATTCCTCCAATTCTGACCTCCAAAGGGAAATTTAGGAGAACCTAGGGTCACTAAACCAATCAGCCCATCTCTATGTGCCGCTAGAAACTGAAGAAGGTGGTCCACAACCTATTGATGTGGAGCCCATGCATCATGAACAAAGGGCAGAAGAGGCTAAAGGTGTGAATAAAGAAGAAACATCATATCCAACTACGAATGATACTCAGGAAAATTTATCAACTCACAAGGGATAGGCAACTAAGAATCAAAATTCCTAATATAAAGTACACTAAACTAGACACGGTTGAATTTGCATGTTTCGTGGCTGAAAATGTAGAAAGTAAGGCTCCAGAAACTTATGATGAAGCCATGAGAAGCAAAGATGCAAAATAATGGAAAGAAGCTTGTGAGAAGGAATATTCTAGATTGATGAAGAATAAGAATTAGACTTTAGTCCCTAGACCTTATAAAGCCAAATTAATTGAGAAAAAATGGTTGTTCAAATTAAAGGAAGGAGTAACAAAAGCAGAATGTACAAGGCTAGGCTTGTAGCTAAGGGATTTAGACAAAAGGAAGGAATAGACTATAAGGAGATATTCTCTACTGTAGTCAAATTCAAGACAATTAGGCTTATACTAGTCCTAGCAACACTATATGACTGGGAAATCCATCAAATGGATGCCAAGATAGCTTTCCTATCTGGAAAGCTAGAGGAGACAATTTACATAAAGTAACCAGTCAGATTTGAAGACAAAAATAAGCTAGACTATGTTTGCCTATTGCAAAAATCCCTATATGGGCTCAAGCAAGCTCCTAGATAATGGAACAAGAAGTTCCATGAGGTTGCTTCTAGCATGAACTTCATCAGAAGCTCATATGATTACTGCCTTTATTACAAAGATTTAGGAATGACTAAAGTAGTGTTTATGTTAGTCTATGTAGATGATCTCATCATCACAGGGAAGGACTTGAATAAAATTCAAGAAGTAAAGACTGAATTATGCTCTCATTTTGAAATGAAAGACCTAGGGGAAGCTCATAAGCTTCTAGGAATGCAGATAATCAGACATATGAGGGAAGGAAAACTGTGGCTTGTTCAAAGGAATTACATAAGGAAAATCCTAGTTCAAATCAATATGAAACAAGCTAAACCTACTTCAGTACCCTTAGGATCACACTTATAGATGGTTTCTGACAAGTGTCCTAAGACTGAAGAAGAATAGAAGGCTATGGCTCACTATCCCTATGATATAGGTGTTGGAAGTCTAATGTACCTTATGCTATGCACAAGGCCTGATCTAGCATATGCTATAAGTATCCTAAGTAAGTTCATGACCAATCCAGGTTTAGAACACTGGCTAGGGCTCAAGAATACTCTCAGATATATATTTGGAACAATGAACTATGTGGATGCTAATTATGCAATAGATAAGGACTCAAGCAAATCAATTTCAGCCTATATCAATACACTATCCGCAAACACAATAAGTTGGAAATCACAACAACAATCAGTGGTAAGTTTATCAACTACAGAGGCAGAGTATTATGCAATCACATAAGGGGTAAGGGAACTAGCATGGCTATCAGGAATTTTAAAGGAAATTAACACAAAAATCACAACACCAGTACTATATACGGACAGTCAAAGTGCATGGTACCTAAGTTGAGATCCAGTCCTCCATGAACAATCCAAGCACATAGATGTGCGATTGCATTTCATCAAAGACCAAATCGCCAAGGGAACCTTCAATCTAAAAGGAGAGAAAAATCCATCTGACTTTGGGACTAAAATACTATCATAAATGAAGTTTAAATATTGCAGGGACTACTTACAGATCGTGGAAGCCCCTTGATTTCAAAGGCAGATTCAATATATCTCATTGAAGTGGCGAAAATTAGGGTTTTGAGTTTTTCAAATCACTCTCGGGTTTATCCATCTGAGCAAAGATTGATGGAGTAGGAGGGAAAGTGTGATGAAAATCACCTATACTCCACCACACTTCACTCATATACAATAAATACAGAAGCTAGATTAAAGACAGAAGTGAGTGTGTGATGGTGTCTGAGGGTGTTTCGAAGAGAGAGGAAAAATACATTCTCGAAACATCTAAACAGTTGAAGACTAATACCTAAGTCACTAACACGCGGGGACAAAAAGACAATGCATATGTTTGAAGTGTTAAAACTCAATACTTAATCGTTTAGTACATGTCTTAAGCTTACATAAAAGCACATTCGTTTACAACTTAAGTCTTTAATACACTGACATGTCATTACAACTGAAGATATAAAACGCAGCTCCAACCAACATTAAACGCAGACAGAAGTAAGGAAATAAGTGACTCACACAAGGCACATGATAAGCATCAGATCATGCAGACCCAACCGAAAGCATTCATCTCCATTAGCTATAAAAAGAAGCAGAAACTTTAGACAACATAAAACACATACAAAGAACTTCAATTTTCAATTTACCTTGTATTTAGTATTTGAGAGTGCAAAAAAGAGAGTAGAGAAGAGTTTCAGAGAGTGTTAGAGTACACCAGTGGTAACTAGAAGAGTTTTGGGAAAAGCTCTTTGCAAGTGTAGGGGATACACTCATCTCTGTACTAGTTTTTTTTTCTTGTTCTTCTTCCTCATATTATTGAAACATTCACCACTGAAAGTGGGAATCTTGGATGTAGATAGTGATTCACTATCAAACCAAGTAAAATTGTGTCTTCTTTATTTTCTACATTTACTCAGCTGCAAAGTTTACAAAGTCTTATCAATTTCTTGTGTTTAAAGATAACAGTATAGCAGTGATAACCCAACAATTACAATGCTTCAGAAAAAAGAGTTGGAACCTTTTTAGAAAATAGATGCATAAAATTTAATGACTGGGTTGAAGATTGCAGCTTGATCGTTACAAGTACAAAGGATCCTAAGTTTACGTGGCCAGGGCAAAACGCTAATGAAGGTAGAATCAGAGTACGATTGGACCATGCTTTGATCAATAAAGCTTGGAAAACTTTTTTCCTAGAAGCTGAGATTGTTATCTTGCCCAAAACAAAAGGCGATCATCATCCTTTGATGATCTCAAGTAATTAACTTGAACATTAAAGACCGACTATTTCACTACAAAGCAGCATGGCTGCTTCATGAAGTTTTCATATGGCTTTCAAGAATGCCTAGGGTAACCTTCTCTAATTATGTGGTTGATGTAGCCAAGAATCTTATAAATGAATTGTCTCACTAGAATTGAATATGTTTGTTTTAAAAAATGTCTTTTATGAGAAAGCAAAAACCATTGCAAGAATTGTTGGAAACTTGGTGGTGCGAATTCACTCAAACATAACATTAACAATAATTTTAGGAGAAAAACACACTTATAATATTAGCTTTTCTTCTAACTTGATACAATTTGTTTCTCACCATTATCACTCTCAATTTCTCAAGTTTCCACACATCCTCAAATGACAATACCACCAAGGTATATATAGGACACTAGAGAGAGTCACAGTATAATGAATTCTTACATACATGCAAATATATTAATTAACATAGATTATCGAAATACATGAATCCTCTAAATACATGAATTCTCTAAATTCATGAATACAAAATTCTAGATGAATGTATAATTAAACTCCTTTATGATTCATGTATGCTTGTGTCTATATAAGTCATGTTTAATTTCCAAAATCCCCCCTTAAACACGATTTTCTGCAAATTCCAAGTAAGCTCTCATTCTACAAAAGACATCAACTTTGAGAGGCTTGGTGAAGATATCCACAGCTTGATCTTCTGTCTTCACATACTTCACATGGATCTCCCCTTTTGAAATGCAATCTTGTATCAATATGCTTACTCTGATCATGGAACATTGGATTTTTTGACAAAGCAATAGTCGACTTATTATCCATATTGATCATTGTTGCTTCCTTTTGCATGATTCTCATTTCTTTCAAAACATTTCTCAACTATATTGTATGACAAGCACAAGATGTCGCAGCAACATATTCAGTTTCACATATAGACAAGGTCATAATGGGTTGTTTTTTTAGAATTCTATCTAAAAGCATTATCACCCATAAAAAACACAAATCTAGTCGTGCTTTTACGATCATCAACATCTCTAACCCAATCACTATCATAATAACCTTGAAGTTTATAATCTCCATCTCCAATACCTAAATAGAACATCCAATAGTCAAGTGTACCTTTGAGATAACGGAGAATTCTCTTAGCTACTTTCAAATGAGTAGCAGTTGGAAATTCCATAAAATGACTAACCAGTCCAACACCAAAGAAAATATCTGGCCTTGTACAAGTTAGATATCTTAAACTTCCAGTCAAACTCTTGAAATATGTTTGATTGATAGCTCACCTTCTTCATATTTTGATAACTTGACTCCAGTCTTGACAGGTGTTGCCACTAGTTTGGAATCGATCATCTTGAACTTCTAAAGTACTTATTTAGCATATTTTCCTCGATAAATGAAAATACCTTCCTCCATTGGCTCCACTTCAATGCCAAGATAATATGACATTAACTCAATGTCTGTCATCTCGAATTCTTGAATCATTGCTTCCTTAAATTCTTTGAACATGCTTGGATTATTTCCTATAAAAATCAAATCATTCACATACAAACAAACAAGCAAAATATCTCCATTTTTGTTCATTTTTGAGTAAAGAGCATGTTCATATGGACACTTCATATAGCCATTCTTTTAGAAGTATTTGTCAATTATGCTATTCCACGCTCTTGGAGCCTACTTTAATCCATACAAAGCCTTCATCAACTTTAAAAATTTGTCTTTTTGGCCTTTCACAACATAGCCAAAATGTTGTTCCATATAAACTTCCTCCTCCAAGTAGCCATTTATAAAAGCAGACTTGACATCCATTTGATAAAACCTCCATTTGTTTTGAGTAGCCAATGAAATAATCAATCTTATGGTCTCTAAGCGAGCAATAGGAGCAAACACCTCTTTATAACCTTTTGCAACTAAGCTCGCTTTGTATCTCTCCAATTCTCCTTTAGCGGTCTTTTTAGTCTTGAACACTTATTTGACTCCAGTTGCTTTTTGTCCTTTTTGAAGAGTAACAAGTTCCAAAATGTTGTTCTTGTTAATTGTTTGAATTTCTTCATTCATCATTTTCACCCCTTTTTTTTCCATATTAGCTTCTACAAAATCAGTTGGTTCACTGTTTGTAAAGAGACAAAACAAGGTGAGAGTATTTACTTCCTCAGTTTCATCATAAATCTCTTTCAAACTTTTCCAACCACAGGTCCAGTGGAAGGACTTCCTTTCGAAGATGATGGAGGTGATTCATCATGATTAGGAGATGATGGAGTTATAAGCTCATGAGGTGCTTCATTCTTGTCATTATCGCTTTCTTCAACAAAAGGAAAGAAAGCATAATCTTCTTCTTGATCATTCTAATCCCATATAACTTCTTCAAAAAAAACAACATCCCTGCTCACAATAACTCCTCTGGTGCTTCGATTGTGGAGTTTGTAACCTTTCGAACTTGAATCATAACCTATAAAAACACATTTCTAGATTTTATCATCAAGCTTTGAATGGTTTTGATCCAACACATGAGCATACACAATGCTCCCAAAAATCTTCAGATGAGCAAGACTAGGCTTCCATCCACTCCAAGCTTGTTGGGGAGTCACATTCCATAAACTCCTGGTAAGGCTTTAATTAGAAAGGTATATTGCACATTTTACAACTTCAGCCGAGAATTCTTTTGACATCTTCTTGGTCTTCAACATACTCTGCACCATATTTAGGATGGATTTATTTTTCCTTTGGATGACACAATTTTGTTATGGTATCCATGCAACTGTAAGAGGTCTTCGAATTCCATTTTCATCACATAATTTATTGAATTCTTTTGAAGTAAATTCACCGCCTCTATCAGATCTCAATTTTTTAATAAAATAACCACTTTCTTTTTCAATAAAAACTTTAAATTTTTTAAATGCCCCAAACACATATGATTTTTCTTTTATAAAATATACCCAGGTTTTGGGGCTAAAATCATCAATAAACAGTAGAAAATAATTATTCTTACCATAAGAACTTGGTTTGATTGGTCCACAGAGATCTGTACGCATAAGCTCCAATGGATTCTTTGCTTTTGAAAAAGATTCTTTTGGAAAACTCTTTCTTGAATGTTTTCCAAAATTTCAACCTTCATAAAACTGATTTAGGTGCTTATGTATGGTAATCCATTCACCATGCTCTTCTTTGCCAACAATCTTAAGCCACCAGAATTCAGATGCCCAAACCTTAAATGCCAAGCCCATGATGTATCTTTCAAGTAAGATTTTAGACATTTAGCAACATTAGTTTGAATGTTTAACAAAAACATTCATTTTTTGTCGTTGGTTGCAACATCCTACTACCATAAGGCAAGTACTTGAATACCTAAAAGACATTCAATTACATACCCTATGATAATGGTATGCTGGAGAAAAAGCAAATCCAACTTACACATGGCATCATCTAACATACTCAAAAGTCACTAAATTTTAAAACCATTGATTGCATT
>JANIHZ010000208.1:18167583-18178685 GCA_027478365.1 Erythroxylum rufum | reverse complement strand
TATAGGATATTTTATGAAGATGGCAGATGTAAGAAAGCTGGATTAGATTATGTCGCTTTAGTTATATATTCATATTATTATATATTAAATTCTTATTAATTTGACACTTATATATTAAGCACTTCTTTAAAGTTTGAACATTTTAAGTTTGTGTTTTGTATGAATGTTTTACTAAATTTTAAATCTATGTTTTGTATGGATATTTTAAGTTTATATTTTGTATGAATATTTTGTCTATATTTGATAAAATATTTTGACTAAATGTTTTATTAATTATTTAATGCTAGCATTCTAGATACATGGATTCTTTATTAGATTTTGAATCAGATTCTGATGATGAACAGATGAAGGTAATCATTATTTATCTAGCTAAAGGAGAGAGCAAATAAATTCATTTACAAAAGCAACCATACAGAACTTCTGCTCTATCAGGTTATAATTAGATATTAGAACTTTTGAATAGGAATCCCACAAGGATTTATGAAAACTTAAGAATGAGGAAGATAATCTTCTTGAACTTATGTGATGAGTTGAAAAGTTTAGGGGGCTTAAAGACAATAAGTCATTTGATTATAAAAGAACAAGTAGCAATTTTCTTGATGACTATAAGGCATAGTGAGAAAACTAGATTTCATACAGAAAGTTTTCAACTTTCAATGTAGACAATTTCGAAGTACTTTCACAAAGTCTTATATGCAGTTAATCATCTTGCAAAAAAAGTCATTACTCTACCATTCTTTACCAATTCGCCTCCTGAGATTCAACATAATTCAAAATTCTTTCTATATTTTCATGTACATTCATATATTTAATTACTATTTTAATTATGTTCTTATGATTAATAATTATTTTAAATAGTATAGTTTTATTTTTTAGGATTGCATAGGAGCAATAGATGGTACACAAACTGATGCATATGTTTCGACCGATAAACAAATACCATACAAGGGTAAAAAAATTGATCCAACCTAAAATATTATAAGTTGTTGCTCATTTGACATGTGTTTTATATATGTAATCGCTAAATAAGAAGGTACTATAAATGACTCTCGAGTTTTTTAAAAATAGCGATAAATCTAGTAAATCAATTTCCTATGCCTCTACAAGGTATTATATTATTTTAAATAAGCATAATAATTATGATTATTTTTTAATATCTTTTGTTAATATTATGTTCTTTATATGTTAGATAAGTTCTATTTGGTTGATTTAGGCTACACTAATATGCTTAGATTTCTTTCACTATATTGAGGTGAGAGATATCGTTTGCGAGATTATAGAGGAAGAGGAAGACCTCAAAGTCCACAAGAATTGTTTAACTGTAGACATTTTTTATTAAGAAAGGTTATTGAGAGATGTTTTGATGTTCTAAAAGCAATATTTCCTATATTTTCAAATATGTCGAGTTATGATATAAAGAAACAAAAATACATCTTTAATGCTTGTTGTATTACACACAATTATATTAGAATATATGAACAAAGCAATGAATTATTTGACAATTATACTAAAAATGAAGAACAAATTAAGGAAAGTAAAAATGAAGATGCAAGTTCTCAAGTGGAGGATAATATTACTCCAACACAACTTAGAAGTAGGTATTGGAAGTGAGATCAAATTGCTAGATAAATGTGGAATGATTATACTAGTTCTAATTTATTTATGTTTCTTTTTGTAAATGATAGTACTATTATTTTTTGAAGAATTATAATATGATGGACATATTTTATTGCTTAGAATGACTTAATGTAAATTTATAAATTTTTATTATATACAATTAACGTGCAAGTTTCTTTAATTATATAAATTTGCATATATTTTATTTCTAACCATAATGAGGATTAATTAATTTAAAAACATAATATATTATATTAAAATAGTTAATGCAAGAGTATAATTAAAAAATAGAAACAGGATGATAAAACAAAAAAAATTATTTTTAGTTTTTTATTACAAATCTCAACCAAATAAGTTTTTTCAATTTTTATATTAGAAATTTTAATCAAACAATTTTTTTTAATTAAAAACTAAAACTAAAACTAAAAGTTACACCAAAAAATTAGAAATGGAACCAAATAGTCTCTAAATTAATTGAATTAAAAAACAGAAATTAAAATTAAAAACTACCACAAAAAAACATATGTGTAACCAAATGACCCTAAGTTAATTAATAAACGAACGGAGAATAACCAATGAATTTGATATCTATTTTGGAAGACTACTTGGTTTGTTTAACTTCGTCATCCTTTTTTAATGACAGTATTTGTTGATGCAATTTTCTAAGTTGGAAGAGTCGAGAAACAAGTAATCGACCTTTTTATATATTTTTTAGTACTTTTGGAGTTTTCAAAGCTAGAGTGCTCTTGAATAACTCGTCAATTATCAACCAGAAGCTGAACGAATCGTCCCCAGTCCCCACGACTTCTCAAACTGGACATGAAACGACAAAGGCTGTCTAACTCAAACTCCAGATCTAAGTCAGTAAAATGGCAGATGAGGAACAGAACGTGGACATGCGTGTCCACACAATACAAGGTTGGGCCATTAAGGCATCTCCGAAACTTTCTGATCGATTCTTAAAAAGGAGAATCATAACTCAAACCAAAAGGCTGAAACCCATATGACAATCCAATTAGACTCAATCCAAAACTCATAAAAGCCCACAAGAAAGCCCCACACTGACACCACTATCCCATCTTTCCCTCATACAAGTGTCTAGAAACTAAATAAAATTGAAAAAGCAGATATAGGGGATATACAGTCGTTTCAAAAAGGGCAAAAAGGAGGTGCAATTAGAGGGGACAATGGGGCCTTTGACAAGATTGATCCCTACAAAAATAGACGTGGATGTGTAAGATGTGTGCTGTCACGGCTTTGGATTGTAAAAGGAACCACTCAATGTTTCGGCCTGTCCCTCTCAAACTATCAACTCTTACTTCAATATGGTCCCCATCGTTGTTGGTCCAAGTCTTCCCCATTGTCTGTAGTTTACCCTACAAGGGTCATGACTTTCCTGTCTTTCTATCTCAATGTCTTGATGAACTTTATATTGTTTTTTATGTTATATATTCTCTTCTCATCCAGACTTCAATGTTTTTGGTCCAACCCCATTTGCATCATCTCTAATGTATATCCTAATTAAAGAAGAAAGGTACCTTAATCAACTTCTGTAGAATATGACTAAAATTGAGATGAGTTAAGGTTTAAAAGAACATGGACATGAGAGCACAAGATTAATAACAATATATCTACACCTTTGCAATAAATAAAATCTATAAATTTCATTGTTACATGATATTTTAGAGAAGTAGACAAGTGAAACTCCTTAAAAATAAACCATATAAGACAATGAGCTTTAGTTGCTCAATTATATATTATTGTGTTTGAACTTGGCGATCGACATGATGGCATGATATGTTTAGCTAACCAATTGAAAACAAATTAATATATCCATATATGCTGGAGAATCAAGCCACGCACACGAGCAAAGATGCATGAGTGGTTATTTCAATTTGGCCTACTCATATCATTTTCAATGCCATCATATACATTTATGCCTACCTAATATGGTCCATCCTTATTACTGTGATTTAAGCATAACCTAATGATTCTTTTCATGCTTCTACTATCATATTTTGTACTGTCCACTTACTTCGCACTCACGTGCATTTAATTACATAGAATTCAAGGCCATGAATTGAATCCTTCTTTTTCAGTTATTTAAAATAAAGTTTAGTGACGGTGGGAATTTAATGTATATCATAAAAATTAAGAAGTTATTAGCTTTTGTGGAGTGAATGGTAAATAAATTAGCAGCGATACTTGCATTAAAAGCTTTTAGTTTTGTGAAAGCTAGCCATGGGATTCCTAATCGCTCCTGAAGCTTGATATATAAAAGAGGTTCAAAAGTAGTGGTATGACTAGTAATGCCTTCACTATAAGAAGAATTCACTGCATATCAATGTAAGAAAATCCACAATTTATAGAAAGTTAATGGATACAATCATTTAGGAAAAAATAAAAAGAAACAAAAGTTTTATAATAAAACACAAAAATAAAAAGGAAATCAAACATCAAGCCCCGATCCACAAGAAGGCTTAAAGCAGCCGCTTATTTCAAAGGAAAGTGTAAGGAAGTTGATGTAATCACAGTAAAGTGGACAACTAATAAAAAAGCTGGAATTCCTAGATTCCAGGTCCGTTGCACTGTGTTGTTTTTAAGGTACAATTTCATTTTATATCATTAGGCCGGCTCCTTCAATCATGCCATGCCCGCAAGCGTAGGAGCATATCATATGTCATTCGGGACTTTTTTCGCCTAAAATGTGTGAACTTGTGCGCATACAAGCCGCAATAATTTCTTATGCTTCTAATCGCATGCCGCTTATACATCTCATAATACGCCAAAAGAAAAACGTAAGCACAGATTTATTTCAGTTAGGATATAGATTAGGCAATGATTAAGACATTTTAACAATCTTGTGTAAATATTGACTCCGAGCACTTGAGGAGAACACGGTAAACATCCTCTGACAGGAAGTAAATTGAACTTTAAGGGCTTCCACATGAAAAGGTATGTATTGTGGGGACTAGCTTTTCAGGCTTTTTCAATTATCATCCGCACATATAGTTTGATAGGTAAAACTAAGTCACCGAACAGAATGTAGGACCCCAGTCGGATAGCTAGCCAATTGATTTTGTCCAAATAAAAGAGTCCATACCATTGTATTTGGACAAAAATGCCGGATTACTAACTCCCAAGCCCCTGCCATAATTATACATTCTCATTCGTCCCTACGCTTAAGTTGGATATTGCCATTGCAGCGACACACACAAATTAACACATACATAACCCCAAGACTCACCCCCTTTTGCTGGTTTTTCTATATGGCTTCGGTTCTCATGTTTCGTAATCCTTCCCCATACCACATGTTTAGAGTATGGGCGTCCACATGAGTTTGGACCCACCACTGCTTTGGACACGTGTGCCATGAGCCGTACGATGATCACTCCTACCTGTCCATGTCACCGAACGGAATGATCAATCCCATCGAATGCACAAATACATTGCCTGTCGCTTTGCATTTATTTTCGCCATGTGGAATGTGGTCCGTTTGATAAAGATCGGATGGTCATTGTCGCTTCTCTGTAATTGGTTTGTCATCTATACAGCCATCGATTTTGATATAAACCCAGAATTAATACAGACGTCTAAGTTCATCAATTTGATGTAATAAGGCATAATTGATTCAAATTATTAAATCCCATAAGAAATTGACAGCAGTATCAAATTGATCCAGAGGATTTAACAAGAAGTGAGGGAAAACAGGGATTTGATTAAATTGGAAGTATTAGAGAAAGGTGTGTCCCAGCGGCACATTACAATAACCAGAAGAGTCCAAACAGGCATGTCCAGGAAACTACCGGTCGAGAGGATTGGCAAGAGAACGCAACGAATTTAAGAGCTTTGAAGAAAACAAGAAGATAACGACAGGAGTCTTTAATTATGAAGGAGACCAAACGGAATTGCCCTCTCTTGTTTAATTTAGGGGGCATAAACCTGATATATGTTCTTAATGTAGCTAAAGAGCAAGGGGGAACTGCCATTCTGCCAATGGTTGGACTGCTCATGAGTTGACTCTTATTTGTTTGTTTTGCATTAGATGGGTTTAGTATACAGTTTGACAACTCCCATGTCACGTCACTTGTTACTATGTATAAAGTTGTATGCATTTCCATGTACATTCAATGTCCTAAGTTACCCAATTACGTGGGTATTATTGACAGTCGGCTACCGATGTTTTCCATGTACATTCAATGTCCTTAGTTACCTAATTACGTGGGTATTCTCCATAGATCGGCATTCACCAAGTAGGCCAAAAATCTGCTTCTCGGGGATTGTGTAATGGGCTAATCCTCATTTTAGAATTGAAATTAAATACAGTTTTGTTAATTATATAAAAAAAATTTACTTTACTTAATTTTGTAATACTAATTGAATATTATATGATTCTCTTAAATCTCTCTTGCAATATAAAACTCTTAGATAAAGTATATGTTTTGGGGGAGAGATCACAGATCTTCTCTGCCAATTACGTGTTAAAGGATCTGACACAGAAGACCAGTTACCATGTGTTATCTCCTTTCTTATATTTTTGTTGTGTTTTTGTAAGTAAGAAGTGACATGACCTAAAGATAGATGAAAGCACGATTTCTTTCTTCTTTTTCCCCCTATGTCTAATTGATGATGGCTTCAGGATCTCCAAAAGGAGCCTCCTACCTATTGCAACGCAGGGTGATTTTGAGATCTACGTCCACTGTCTTTTCTTTTACTTTGTTTTCTTTTTTGTTAACTTACGATCAAATTTTTCATTTCTTTTCTTATTTTGGAAGAAGTTGGCGTGTGATACTACTCCAATAATTATATTTCAAGTTTTTTTTTCTTTTCTTGACGTTATTTCTGTGTCTGATTATCATAATGGTAGAGTGAAGATTTTCATGGTAGATTAATATCACCAATTTGGTAATCGTTTTGTATTTCTAAATTTGACAAAAAACTTTCGACATGACATCAAAATGAGGCATTCAATAGAAAATACAAAAGACTAGATACTGTTACCTATGTCTAGGGGTACTTTATTTTTGGAGATTATTCTTTGCTAGTTTGATGGTCAATCATTTTATTTTAGTTTATCAAGAAGCTTCAATATTTTTACATGACACAAATTATCCTATGGGTTATTTGGATAATTCATCCGGTAACTATAGTATTGCTTTGTTTTTTAAACCTATTCATTATTTATCGTAAGCTATTATTTTATCTGTAGCCTTTCGTTTGCTATTGTAGCAAGTATATGAATATGTGTTAATCATACATAACCATCGCGTGTATTATAAAAACATGGGTATGCGAATTTTATTACATCTACACTTGGTATATACTTGACACGGGAAGACTGTGAAGCCGTTATTAATTGATTCAAGATTATTATTTATTATTGTTTCAACAATTTAGTAGAAGTTGAAAAGAAATACTCTCAATTTTTCCAAGAGAAGACATTATATTCAACAATGCAACGAGATTCGTAATTTTTGTTGTTACTATATTTAGTATATAATATGGAATCATTATCCTAAGTAATTTTTCAAATTCCCCATATTGATTGTCCTAATTATAATGACAAGATAAAGTTACAAATATTAAGTGTTAAGCCTAATATTGGTCAACATTTTTATCAATGTAATAATATAAATGTGAGTATTGCCCTTATGTTTTAATGAAAACATTATCATTATTTCAATTATAACGTATATGGTATTAATGTTATAGAACTGAATGATGATCATTAAAATTGTATGTGACTTGTAAGTATGTGGCCATGCTAAAAGAGATGAGATTTTATTATTGTAAACAATTTTTCCGGAAATCTTCTTTACATTGGGGTAAGACTTTTATCTACAAGATACATTATTGCTTGCAAAAATTGAGTTTATTTTATATTCATAAATACTTCAAAATTTGACATAAGTTTGATATCTTTGTTTTTATATTTAATTTGTAGGTTCCATGTGACTATATATCGTGGGTGTTTGATGCTTTTTAATAATAACTTGTAGCACAATAATATATAAAGGAGTAAAATAGAATGAGAAAGGAGTTGCATATGATGGACCCCTATTATTGATATAGTGACTAACTATTTGACATTGTACTCAAAATATTTCAATAATAAAACAGGGAAGGAGTTGCATGTGATAGACCTCTGCTATTAATGTAGTGACCGATTATTTTGACATTGTACACAAAATATTGCAATGCATTCTTAGGAATTTTTTGTAGTGATCAAACCACACAAAATATTTGCCATTATGTTGATAATATAAGTTTAAGACATTCAATAGCTTTCAAAAAAGTTTTGCCAAAATTTATCTTTAAACCTAACTGAAATGTCGCATCATAATCCCAAGAATCAGAAATTCAAAGAGTTTTTAATAGTTATATATTTGTAATAGGAGAAAGAGGATTTTACTTAGCACAAAAAAGACTATGCAACATCTTCAATTAAAACTACAACAAACAAATTATAGAAAGGCAATAGTTGAAGATCAATTATCGAAGATAGTCAAACATCCCTATCCTTATTCAAATCGTAGCACAAAGTTCAAATAAATATACATATCCATATCACAACACACAGTTCAAATACATATCCAAATTACAACACAAAGTTTAAGCATGGTTCATTTTGTTATTAATTCACCATCATCAACATGATATTTAGTTGGAGTTGTTTTTTTGGCCCTTACTTTGTATCTCCTCTAGGTTGTAGTTATTGTTTAAGCATTTGTATTTTGAGAAGATTGAGTTAGTTTAAACACTTGCAATTAACTTCCACCCCTTTATAAAACATTACAAACAAAAAGTATATTACCAATTAGGACTAAAAAATAAATAACTGAAAAATAAATGTTCCCACTAACTTCTCAAAATGTTACTCCATATCTTTAGGTGGCTTATGTACACATAAATGTTTATGATATTAAAAAAAAACTTGATTAAAAACCAAAATTAAATGTGAATATGGGCTAAAAGGTTTTAGTCTTCGAAAAAAAATTTAGACCGCCAATGAGTTCCACAACATATTGATAACTCTTCAAATGGCATTCACATTTGTAGTATCGATTTATATACCCATTGATATCCTCCCTCTGATATAAAATACAAGAAAATGCATTCTTACTAGTGATTCCTATTAAATCTCAAAGTCTACACTTACATGTTCTTACTTGTAAATCAATAATGAACTTATCTGAAAATTGCATTACTTCGAACTTCAAACTTTAATTTGTCCTGGTGATACAAAGCCTTGCTTCCTATTATGTAGTCTTTGTTTTCTTTCTCACCTTTGGACATATATTATTAGTGAATTTGATCATCATATCTCTTTATTCACGAATTCAAGTCATTAAAGCAACTAAAATATCCTCTAGCATATTAATCAAGCTTTTTGATCGTACTTCACAAATGAATCCATTAAATGTATTTGATATATTTGTATGAACAATCTCACATTTTGGCCTTGTGTTAATAAATGCTTTCATAGAAGTCTCAGGATTCCTTGCTTTAAAGTCATCGTAAGCCTTTTTCAATACATTCTTTAACTATTCCATTATTTCATCAAATTCCACTTATGTTGTGCAACTAATCGCTTATGAAAATAAACTCCTATATATCGAGCACATTTTCTATGCTCTACTTTTAGGAAGAGATTCTTTAATGCATCTACTAAACCCTGAACAAAAAAAAATAACAAATAAAACATTATAATGTAAGTATAATAATTCAAAATATATTTACCAATAAACAGTATGAATATTAGAATGTTGACCTTTTGTTGATTTCTCACAAACATCCATAATTCCCATTAATGGTTAGATCATCACTAAAAAGTTTGAAAAACCAATGCCAAGGTTGGTAGTTCTCTCCTTCAATCACAACCCAACATATAGAACACATCTAATTGTTCATATCACTACCAACTATAGCTAACAAAACACTTCTAAAAAATGTCTTAAAAAAGTATCCATCTAACCTTGTTATTTTTCAAAAACCACGAAGGAGCCATACTTCACATATAAAACTTCTTAAACATTGGATTTCCAAACTTTTTTATCAAGTCCATTTTTGGTTGATGAATTGTCCTTCTTTATTGACTCATCATAATTCTTGTTTATAAGTCCACAATTTTGGATAAAGCCCTTCCATTGATTCTCGTAGCATCATAATAGCTTCTCATTTAGCCCTATAACATTAAGATTTAGTCACTTGCAATACATACTTCCTTCGAAGATTATCTATCATCTTACTAATTGTCCAATTAGGCTTCCTCTTAAACTTGTGTAAGAATTCATTTGCTATCCACTTCTCACTAACTTGCTTGTTTTTTTGCACTTTTTCTGCAAGTTTGTTTGTTTTCTAATATCTTCATTACAAAGGTTTTTTTTCATTTCTAATCCAACTAGCATAAACCATAAAGGGGCAGTGTGGATCACAAATAGCGTCCATTCTTAACTAGATCTCATCATTAAAACATCATATACATCTGCAATTGCATAATTTATGATTGCATCCCTAAACTGAACCTCATCCTTAAACTTTATGCCAACTTTAAACTAAAAGCCTTTCAAGTTCACTTTTGGATTAAAAATAATATATTTCTTCTTTGTACTAGGACCTCGTACCTATCATCATCACTATATATTGGTGATTGAACTTTAACATCACTATCTTCATACTTACTACACTAACCACGTGAACTCCTTACTTCTCTTTGTGAATTGTTTGAATAACTTTGCTCTTTATTACAACATTTTCCATTGCTTCCAATCCCATCCACAACGCCATCACATTCAAATCAACTACCTACCTTCCTATATTTCTTCTCATTAGCTATTGCAATAACATATTCTTCATTATCAATTGCATAAATTTCATCATCACCTATTTCATTTTTAGATTTAGTATTCTTCATGATAACAAAGTCTCCATCATCTTGTTCTATATAAACTTGGAATAACCCCTCTTTATTGTCGATATTAGAATCAATTTCTTCACGATCATTTGTAGGATTATCATAACCATGCTCATAATATATTTCAACATTGTAGTTCTTCAATTTTTCTATACACTAAAGCACTGATAATATGTCTTTACCGTAGCGTAAGCTCAACTTTTTTAAGCATCTTATTGTCTCTTATGGAAAATTGTAAAACATAAATACAACTCTGTGTCCTTTATCTTTCGATACTCTTTTACTCTTTTTAGTATTAACATACTGAGTTCATCAACACCAATATATCCCTCTTCCTTTTGATCTTGCCTTTAATATACTTTTTTGTTGTCATTTCTTTCCAGTACGCCACTATAGTGAAACTTAAAATTTACCAGCATTTTCATTACAAAATTTAGCACCCCCTTACCGCAGGGTATGCACTGAGACGCCCGTAGGTCATTTCGATACATCTTCTACGATAAGAGTGCGCTACGAACAATCACTACTATACTTCACATGGCATCAAAATAATAAAACATCAATATAAAAT
>JANIHZ010000208.1:18129566-18142013 GCA_027478365.1 Erythroxylum rufum | reverse complement strand
CAAGATCATTCAATTTGGTTAAGTACTCCAAAAGTTATACTCCAAATAATTTGAACTATTCTTAAACTGAAATAGTATCTGTACTCAACTTTAATTTCAGAAATCTAAAATTCTATAAATAGAATTAAAACCTCAACTTCTTTATACAATTTGTAGTCCTATGTCTCTAGTTTACTCCAAATAAAAAATCATTCAATTTGGATAACTACAGAAGAAGATATGCTCAAAATACTGAAACATGTTCAGTGTAGAAAAAAGTTTGCCGTGGTGAAGCCAGAAGTTCACCGCAGCGAACTCCTCCAGAGAGAAATTCTCGCAAAATTCTCACAAGTTGGCTGCGGAGAACTTTACCTGAAAGGAATCCTAGCCAAATCCTTGAACTTTCATAGAAACATACCTAGTTTTTTAACTTCAAGTCAGATTTTGAGACTCTTATAGACATAATTTGAATTCGATGTCTTCATGAAAAATGTATCCATATGTCTCTAGGTTAATCAAAATAAAAAATCATCTCATTTGGATAACTAAAGAAAAAGTTATGGCTAAAAGATTGAAGCATATTCAATGAACAATTTCCAGTCAATCATCTTCAAACTTTCCAGATTTTACACCTAACACAACTTGTACAAAGATCACCCTTTCCTACTTCATTTATTCCTCATTCTCAACTCCATTTCATCTCAATATCATTCACCAACAAATCATGATCTAAATTTGATCATTAACCCAAAAACAGGGAATATTCATTTACCCTTCATCAATAATCAACTACATCTCATCATTCATAATTTCCTATTCTTTTTCCATAACATATCTCTTTCATAAGTTCATTATTTCAAGTTAATAACCACTTCATGTATACTTCAAGTTTAGCTCAACATCATCTATACACAAATCAAAATTCCATGCTTGATCATAAATACCCAAAATAGAACACAACATATACATTCATCCACCAATTTTCTGCTATCATTTCTCACCCCATTATAAAGATCATTCAACCTCAAAACATCTCTATAACAATTCATTACTTATTACTCATCAAGGATGTATAAAAGCAAGAAAATTACATCAACTTCTCATCATAAATGCTTCATTTAACATTGCTATAATGATTAAAGCCCTACTTACTTGATTTAGCTCCAAAATCTTCAAAAATACCAAAATCCCTAGCTTCAGCAACAACCCACGATCATCATCTTCCAAAAGTAGTAGGGATGGGGTTTTGGTGAAAATGAATAAGAGTGAGAGAAAGGTAAAAGAGAAGCAAGTAAGAGATGAGAGAGCTAGGTTTAGTGCTCGTAGAAGTTGGCAACAAAGTGACATAAAGAAGAAAAAAACCAACGAAGGAGAAGAAGGAGGAGATAGTCACAAAAATGAAGAAGGAGAAAGCCATGAGAAATGAAGAAAGAGAGAGTAAAATGTAAGACCATTTAATGGTCTTTTAATTAAATGAAAGAATAGTGACTTTAGACTTGGACACTTGTCCAATTTCCATGAATTTCAACTAGATCTTTTATTTATCCAATCCAATTAATTCCAATTGTCACCAATTTTTAGTGACACTTGGCAAATAATCATAAAGTCATTTATCAAAATTTCCATTTCCTTTGGACAGTAAATTCTACTACCTTTTATTAATATTTTTGCCACTTAGCAATTTTTCCTAGTCCAAAATACCCAACAATCTCCAGAAATTTCTCCAAAAATTCTATTTCAGCAAATACACTTTCCAAATCAAATTTCAACACATAAAAACCACAATTCTTAATAATATCACATTACAATTCAATTATACCCAGAATGTCAATGAATGCATGTACAGTCATTTTAATGTGTGAAAAAATTCAAATTTCCATGTGTATATACTAACAATATGCATGAGCATGAAAAATGCATTTTTGTTAATCTCTCATTGATCTCAAATGTACCAGATTTTAAGGTTCTAACCCTTAGTATGGGAACGGGATGTTGCATTTAGACCACCATAAGCAGGCTAATGTTATCATCTAATAGTTGCTTACTTAAAATGAAGCAAGTTATATTTGAATTAAGTCTACACATCATTCAACTTAAGCTTATAAGATTAAGATGAAAGACATGTAAAATTAGTGAACCATGGATATGGTTGAATCCAATAGCTCTTCCCAGTTGCAAGTACTTAATATGGATATTTAAGAGGTTCCAAGAGAGAGCTAAAAGGAGTTGGTGATGTTCAACTAGATGTCTATGACAAAGAACTCTTATCCATTCCAGTATGTTCTCCTCAAAAGCTCCAGTATGTTCTCCTCAAAAGCTCCTTAGTTAGTAATGCTAGTAGAGAATAACTTTTTGTTCCTTTCCATCCAAATAGAGTATGTGAAGCAACTAATGTCACACCCCCACCTTAATAAGGCTTGAGGTGGAAAACATAGTATTAACCTGCCATTAGGGTGCCGAGCTAACCTTACGAGCGCATATGACTTAGCCTATTCATACATTTTATCCATCTAGTCACCATTCAATTAACAAGACATTTTAAGTTCAAATAAACATGATTTATTCATTTATTCATCATAATAGTGTAAGTGTAACCCCATCATCATTCATTATATCAGTTCAAATCCTACTTAGTAACAACATAATAATAATTTCAGTTTAAAAGTTCACTACCACACTAATGCCCCTAATGTTTATATTGACATACAAAAACTTAATGTTCCAAATACTTGAGAAAATGAGATCAATTCGACAACTTTGGTCGACCTTGTCTAGACCTTAGGTATGCTCATTACTGCTGTTGGTGGCTAGTTAATTCAAATAACGTTTTTGAGGCGAAAAAATAATGAAAACATGATTATTACACTCAATGAGGAAAAATATTTTTATTCATGAGTGGTCTTACATAATAAAATTCATTTATATTACGAAAAACCATTTTTACTTGTGAAAGCAAATAATAAGTTCACAACCTAAGTTGACATACAACTATGCTTACTAATGTATCAACAACACTCCAACATATGCATCACCTACATCAAGGCATAAGGTTGATTTTCACATCTCACGTCGAGGTTTAAGTAAGAAATCTATTCTTGAATCAAGCATCATTATATTCATTAAAGCACAAGTTCATCAATCACCATAATCATCAACCATTTGAAAATATATTATTTCCTTAAACAAGTAACACCATTCCATGTATGAAAAACCCATGTAACTCAATTATATTACACATGTCCTTCATCAAGTTTTATTCATTTCCATTAACTCTTTAACATAGGGATCCTTATTTCGTTGCCTAATTCATCTTACTTTAGTCTTTCAACTAAGCCATCTCACTTAGGTCTTTGTTTAAGGATATTTTGCCTAAGTCACCTCACTTAGGTCTTTTGCATAAGACACTTCACTTAGGACTTTGTTTAAGAAAATTGTCTAAGTCACCTCATTTACGTCTTTTGCCTAAGCGATTTTAGTTAGGTCTTGTTTAAGGAAATTTGCCTAAGTCACCTCGGTTGGGTCTTTATTTAAGAAAATTTGTCCAAGTCATCTCACTTCGGTTTTTGTTTAAGAAAATTTGCCTAAGTCACCTCACTTAGGTCTTTATTTAAGAAAATTTGTCTAAGTCATCTCTCACTTGAGTCTTTTGCCTAAGCCACCTCACTTAAGTCTTTGCTTAAAGATTTGCCTAAGTCATCTTACTCAGGTCTTTGTTTAAGAAAATTTGCCTAAGTCACCTCACTTTAAGGGTTTTATTCATTTTATTCAATCAATCCATTTATTATCAATTTTTTATGGAAGGCACTTCACTTCACTATATATTTTCAAACAAACAACCAATTTTTACTTTAGCAAAAAGTTCAAGGAATATGTAAAAACATTTCTACATAATCTAATAATCATAATATTCATACATAAAAGCATTGACAACTTAAGAAATTTCATATTTTATACACCATCCATTTCAAGTAACTGTCTTAATTCACGTAAATAACCTTTTGACATAACATTTATAATGACTCATAATAATAAAAAATTTAATCATAAAGTAACAAATTCTCAACAAGCATAACTTGAAAACCATCTAGATCTAAACCACAAATTTTTTACACTTATTATTCACACACGCACACACACGCACACACACACACACACATGCACACATACAAATACAGACACAGACAAAAAAAAAAAAACATAAACACATATATCTAGCTTTCATATTGAACATCTTCCCAAATTCAGTTCTTATGGTTCCCTAAATTAGCTCCCAACAACATAACAAATTTGATGTCATAACAACTTAAAAAGTCAATGGTAAATAAGCTATATCTCACAAATCATTACAAATTTATCCAAATAATTTTACAAACTATTACCAAATGTCTAAACCTACAACTTTCATGTTTTAGCTAACTTCTAAATTAGTTCTCTAGGTACTCAAATCATGATTATAATTCTAGACTCAACTTTTGTTACACTATACAGATTAGTTTAGAAAATCTGACCATATCTCTTAACCTATAAAATATGGCCACTTGCCTTTTTATGAGAATAAAATATACACGAATACATATAACTTTTATGTTTTATATTTTGTCAAATTCGCAAATCTTGACCTTGAAATAATTAGAGCAAAACATCTTAGTCATTTACGTACAAAACAGAAAAGTTACACATATTAACCTATATCTAACAAACTAAACCATATTTACTTAAACCCTTTTACAACCAATTAAGATATATATAATTAGCTATGAAAGATTAGTATTTCTAGAAAAAATTTGCTTAAAATTATCCAAAAAAATTTGTTTCAAAAGGAGTTTGGGGAGGGATGCAATCCTACCTACCTATTGTTAGAAATCAAATCTTCTTCTTCCTCTAAACCTTTTTCCCCCCTTTTTCGTCACTCTCTCTTCCTCTTCTCCTTTGGGAGTGTCATTCCCTTCTAACACAAATCGCCCTCTTTTTACAGCTCCTAAACCCTAATTAACATACATTTTTTAAAAATTCCATCTATATCCCATAGTGTGGAATTCCAACTGTGCCCTTAATGAGCTTTCTTCCACTTATTTCATCTATGTCCTTATTTGTCTATGCACCTTTTCTTTTTCACTTTTAAATATATATCCATTTATTTTAACACCTAATTAGCACACCATTGAGCTCAAAATAATTTTCATCTAATATTTGCAGTTTATTTAATCTCTAATGCATTTTCCTCTAATTTATTAACTAAATACATTTATTTTTAATTATTTCTCTAAAAATTTAATGTAACCAAATTTATTCTCAATTTTCATCAATGATTTTCAAAATCTCTCTTCCTTAAACTAATTTTAATGAAAGTCATAATTTTTCTTTTCTAAACACCAAACTACTTAAAAATTTAAGTTCAAGAATAAAAATAATTAGAAATAAGCACACTATATAGGAAAAATATAAATTAATAGGAATAAATAGTAATTGAGAAAACTAAATAGAAATTTAGGGTGTGATAACTAAAAATTATTCTACACATTTTAGTTTCTTGCTTTCTCTTGAGTTTTAATTGAGAAGCCCACTGAATGATATGTTGTCACTAGATGATATGTTTAAAAACAAAAGCAATAATATCCCAGTAGAAGTTTTGTTGAGATGTACGATTTGGAGAGATCTAAAAGTAAGTAATCTTACCTACAACTACTAGAGAAGCTGTTTTTGATATACCCATAGAAAAAGAGACAAGAAATAAAGAACACAATGTTTTTGAGAACTATTTGTAGAAAACAAAAGCTAAAAATATAAACAAATAATAATAAAAATAAATAAATAAAAGTAAAATATAAAAATAAATGATAAATAAATAATACAATAAAGGTAAAAAAGGTGAAGATTAAAAATAAAAGATAAAGTAAGAAAATAAATAAAGAAGAAAGAGGACCAATAAATAAATAAAATAAACAAACAATTGAAAAAAGAAAGAAAAAATGTGTAGGCTAAGTAAGGAAATGTTTAGGTTAAATAACTAATGGAGAAGTACTATAAAAAAAATGTTTAGGCTAAACACAAGACTCGAAGGAAAAAGTTTGAAAGACTTATGAAAAAGAGAAAGATCTTTCTAAGTGAGATCCTTTACCTATTTCCCAGTTTGCCAAGGTTTCCTATTGAGGGTCAGTCCTCAGTAAGCTTCAATATAGCCATATCATTCCTAGTCACCTCCCCAGTTCTTCCTAGGTTTTCCTTTCTTCCTCTTACAGTCCCTGAATATAATCTTCTTGCATCTTCTTACTAGGATATTAGGATGTCTTCTCTTAACATGTTCGAACCACCCAAACCTTCTCTCCCTTAATTTTTTATTAATATTAGCCACCCTTAATTTTGCTCTTACCTTTACATTGGTGACTCTATCTCTTCTAGTAAGGTTACACATCCAACAAAGCATCCTTATCTTTACCACCATTAGCTTATGATTATGAACTTATTTGATGGGCCAATTTTTGGCCTTATAGAGTATGGTTGACCTAATTGCTAAATAGTAAAATTTACCTTTTAGCTTGAGTGATATCTTTTTCATAAAACTCTTAATGTACCCCTCCATTTAAGCCACCCTGATTTGTTACGGTGAACTACGTCTTCATCAATCTAGCTATTGCTTTGGATGATGGATCCTAAGTACCTAAAACACTCTTTTTGTTGTGTAACTTTTGAACCAATCTTTATCTTTGCCAACCTATGACCCAAAAAGTTACGCTCTGCTTACTTAGTCTTAGTCTTACTCTTATTCAATTTAAATTCCTTTGACTTTAGCTTATACCTCTAAAGTTTTAGTTCGACATTGACATCTTTTTCATCCTATCCATTAAAACAATATCATCAATTAACAACATACACCAAGGCACATCCCCTTGGATATTCTTGTTGAGCTCATCTATTACTACTATAAATACGAAGGGACTTAACAAGGAGCCTTAGCGTAGCCCAATAGTGATAGAAAAATGCTTTGTATCTCATTATGTCGTCTTTACTCTAGTCTTAATACCTTCACATGTATCCCTAATAACCAGTATATAAGTTATATGAACTCTCTTAACTTCTAAACACCTCCATATTATTTATGTCATAATTGTCCAAAGTTATTATTGATAATTAAGTGTCAGTATTCTAGTCTATCAAATAATTAACCAACACACTCATTAGTCTATCAGTTGTATGAGATGTTGGAACATGATGAACTTACCGTTTATAAGCTAAATAAAATAATATCACAGAAAAATGAATATAAAAATTTATCTAAGTTTAAGTGCTTACCTCATGATACAACTATATAAAATCTAACTGTTGTTAATATATAATGTGATATCATTGGCTTGTGATCCTTCTTTTGATTTCCATATGTCCATATATCTAATGTAATTGCTATTACCTATTATTAACTGAAAACATCTTTAACTTCATACTTTTCTATACATCATAAATTTCAAAGTTATTCTTTTTAATGGTATGCTTGGTAGGAATGTTAGAAATTAAGCTAAAATTGCATAACAAACATCCTAAAGTCAATATGATCCAAGATTGAAAATGGGTATTTATGCCTAATGAATGTCCACAGAAGAAAATGCTTAGATTTTTTAAGATCATAGTTCGTGTTAGCCATTTCTTGTTTGCCTTTTATTAGATCAAGCGTAGAAAACCTATGATTTTTTAATAATATATATTAATATACCTTTTCAAATATGAGGTTTCATCGATTGAACCTTTAGTAAGAAAATTTTGACTAAAGTTATACTTCACCTTAATGATCCCCTTACTTATTTTAGTTTTTATAAAGTGATTATAAATATCAGTTCTTATATTTAAATATTTTTTGTTTTTTTTTCTCTTAATCATTTCTTCATTTGAATGGGACCCTTTAGATCCTACATATAGTAGATTTGACATTTATATTATATTAGACTATCTCAAAGGGTTATCTTCATCATTTGAAACAACTATTGACAATAAAACCATAAAAGTTACTAACATTTATAAAATTGAAACACATTTGAATAAGGAAAATTAGACTTAAAGAATGGTAATAATGACTTTAGATACACTGAGGGATATACTCCATTACTCCTTCAAAATATTAACTTGTAGATATTAGAATGAAAGAATTTTATTCTTAAATTATATGCAGGATATCTAGATGGAATTAAGAAATTTAAAATTTGATAAAAACTAATCATTTCCTTAAAGGTCACACCTAATTACATATAACATTATTTGTTAAATGGACGTGGATAATCTTTTCAACAAGACACATAAATGATCAAGTAAACATGATTACTAATTGGCATACATTAACAATATCATAAATATGATTATACACATAACCATTCTCCCAATCTTATGATGCTTAGATTGGACAATGACCAGCGTAACAAGTAACAACAACATAAGCATGTCATAACCTATAATCCCAATAGCAAGTTACTTCCTGCTTGTTACATACATATATCTTTAGTATTAGTCGGGATATAAAAAATAAACTAATAATTAATCAAATTTGAAATAAGTAAAACATAACATTTTAATCGATTTTCTTCTCTACTCTCATAAATATAGATCACATTCTATGTAAGAACACTATAAACCACTCTATTTAAAAGCAATTTAAATCATCATACGTAAGAGTATGTGCCTAAATAAAATATTCAATGAAAGCCAAGCCTATTGATGACAAGAATCATATTGATAACAAACACTCGAAAGGAAAGGCTTGGTAATATATAATAAACAATCATCAATTGCATAAATATTTAACAATAAACTAAAATGTAATAGAGCTCAAAATTATAGTTAATATGATTTAAAAAAAGATTCGATCTAAACCCATTACAAACTTCCTTTAATCCCTTCCCTTATTTCGTTAATCAAGGGAAAACTAAAACCTCTAACACAAAACTCCAAATCACTTAATTAACTCCATGCATCATTCAAAAAAATGTAAACATGTAGAATTTGAACAAGAATTTAATTATAGGCTAAAAGTGCATTTTGGATGTGAACGTTGAAAGTAGAATACAAGTTAAACTCTAATGTTTCAAGTTATTTAATTTGAACCATAACATTCTCAAAACTTGAAAAATAGACCATATGTGGAAGGAAAATTGATAGGATAACTTTTTGAAAGGTAAATTACATGCCAACATTGATGTGATATTGTTTATTATTTTTACAATCAAATAATAGGTCCCACTATCATGTGACAATCATGTGGCATTATAGGACCCACTGTCTAAAATACAATATATAATTAATCATATCAATTATTTAATAGAGCTCTAAGGAAGTCTTCTCTAACGGTCCACAATGTTGACGATGACATGGAGAACGCGAGACTCCTGGATCCTTATAGAAATAAAAAATGTTTCGTATGTGACTAAAATTAGTGCTAATAAAGAAGAAGACAGAGATCCTTCCCTTGATCCAACTCACTACACCTTGGCACTCCATCTCACCATTACCATTAATAACAATGATCTCTACTCTAAGAATTTTCTACTAAACTTCTCCATAAAAATGACTCTGTAGCTATAAACATCCCCTTTTGTAGTGATGGGCATCTTAAAAGTTAAATTAGGAGCCATATAACCTCTAGTTCCTCTCATTATGGAGAAATTTGAATTCTAAAGGGCTTTTTTATCTTCTGGTCTTAAAATTCCAAAATCTGACATCTCTGGGTGGTTGTTCGAGTATAAGAATATGTCTTACAACTTTACATCATTGTGTAAAATCCACTCTAATCACTCTTTACGTAAATAAGCTAGACCTTTGGTCGTTCCCATAATAAGTTTTAGTTCTTTTCTTCCAATCTAGTGCTTTAGAAGAAAGGTTTTATGCTAATAATTCATGCTTCATTTACTCGTAAACTAAAAGCCTCTGCTCCCCCTGCATGCAATATCCCCTCATCTTTATCAAGTTCATATGATTTAGCCTCCCAATTGTGCTTATTTTAATTAGCACTTAGCTTTTACTTGATTGGACTCATTGAGTCTCTTGATTGCTACAAATCTATTATCAGGTAACCTTCTTTTGTGTACAGTCTTTCTACTTTACTTCCAATTTCTTCTTTGAAAATTTAGGGTTCTCTCTTTGAAAATTTGGAAACAACCTTTCTACTAGTTAGGGGTAAGGCTACGTACTACTGGACTTCTCCAGACCCTGCATCGTAGTGAGATTTCTACTGAATGTTGTTGTTGTTATTATTGTCTCTTAGGTTTTGAATAGTTAAACCTTTTGAACCTAGTACTGGAAATAAGGTAACCTTGTGTTGTCCCTCTATTCAACCAGAGCACAAGAAAAGCCACATGGAAATTATGAGAAAAATATCTACTAGTCCAATTCCTCATACAATATAAATCAAAAACCTAACTTTACTAACTCTGTGTTCTCTTCTATAATCTCTTTTCAACTCGATAAAATTCTCATCACACATTAAGTTAAACTTGTTGAAGTGTCAATTTTTGGAGAATTTATTGAATTAAGGCATTTTTAGGCAAAATTCACCCTAAAAATTTGGTAAACTTCGTTCATTTAACAATGTTGAACTCCACTAGGATGGTCACGTTTGATAAATTTCAGTGTAAACCACATGTCTTCAAGCATATTTTTGTACATTTATCCAAGAAGGTGTTGGGAAAGAAGCCAAAATCATATCCATAAAATTCAACATGAAGGAGCTTAATGACAATCAACTCACTATCAATTCATGATAAACTAAATTGTGCCTCATAACCATAAGTTTAATTGAAATGATTGAATATGGTCTACCCTAGAATGTAGGAACATTTCCTACTAGAAACTGGATTATAGTTACAAAATGTAAGAAATATTATCTAACATATAAATAAACACATCATCTTTCAAACATATGCATCATTAATTAAATCAAATTACTTAGTTGGATTTGATTGTAATTGACTAGCTAAAGGATACTCGAATTCTTCATTTAGTAGTGTTTTTTAAAGACTATCATCTGATCTTTCAAATAAAAAATATCTCATATTTATAGATAATATCAATTTATTAACTAATCATTAATAGATAATAAATGAAGATCACTTCTCAAACTTATCTGGCATGTCTATTTGTTATCATCTCCCACTCACATATGATGAGTTTAGATAATATGATTTTTGCATGTTCTTATACTTGTCTAATAAACTATGTGACTAGTATAAGAGGAGAGCACATAGTCATATATCTGATAGGAATATATGACATCTCAATTAATGAATTGATCTTTAAGTAAAATTTTGTATGCTATATCCTAGGTCATATCATGCATTTGAATACCTTTTAATCTCATTTATTTTATCATTTCATAAATATATTCCATTCTCTTACTTAAAGTAGGTGGCCACCTTAGAATACCTAATTTTCTTATGCGAGTTAACAATAAAAAATGACCTTCCTTTGTTCTCAATTTCCTTGAATTGAATTTAATTTGCTTTCTTAGAATTTTCCTATAAGATTGTATCAAACATAATCTTCTATAAACATTATAAAGTACCAAACCTTAAATTTAATTCTTAAAGAATTATTGGAGAGTCTTAATGGTATATTAAGAGATTCACTTAACCTCTAAGATCTCACACAATGTAAGTTGAGATCTTTGGACTTACATTAATCCCTTTTTATGGTCATTTCTGCATAATCCCTTTTTATGGTCATTTCTGCATACACGGTAAGAGTCATATGCTACGGTATCTTCTCCTATTAATTAGGAGCACATGTCTTTCATAAATGCAATATTTTACAAATGTTAGTTCAAACATACTTAATGGTTAACTTGAGTTCACTTATGTACTCTCAGTTTTATCTTTCCAAACTATCATCTAGCAACTTTAGACATATATGGTGACCATATGATCACTTCAAACCGAGTTTCTTTTGACTTTTCATCTAAGTCAACATTTAAAGTTTAAGTTTCTTACTTTAGATCTCTATTATCACCTTGAAAATAAACTTAAACTTGCCTAATCTCTAGTCATTACAAATACTAGAGTCAATTGCCCGTGTGAGAAGGCCAATCTTTTATCTATCTACTATTTGATTTATATGAAAAATATGTTATACCAAGTACACATATTTTAAACTTAATAAATAATGTCAATTCATATTTGTATTAAAACATGACAATAAATTGAATGGAAAAAACATGGATAAATGTTAATCAATTACATTTTAATATCTACGTAATCTTAATGACTTCACATGCCTAGTGTATGTATCTATGTAAATTGGTTTTATCATTAGGTTTGTGTTAGCCTCGAAATTTTTTTATTTTATTAAGCATAATTAGAGTAATTGTGGGGTATTGCTAGATTAATTTATGTTGGAATTAATTCCCATACTAATTTGAGTAAGATGATATGATGTAGGTAAATTGAATTAAGTGTTAGGGTGGTAAGTATGTATAAGGGGCATTGTTGGAAGATCACT
>JANIHZ010000208.1:17923427-17942032 GCA_027478365.1 Erythroxylum rufum | reverse complement strand
CTAAGCGGTAGTGGAGCCACTCAATTCTCTAGCCGTCTATCGGTCCTGAAAACAATATTGCAATTTTGCTGAGTTTTACAAACTCAATGAGTTAACCATCATCGATGGTTTCCTCGAAGCAAGCACACAATACATATAACAGAACCATAGTTGCACAGTTTCATTAAACCATTAGTTCACAATTATCCCATTTCAACATACATTACTCAATGTATTCAATCAATCACATAATCGCATTTCATACATTTTCACAGTTTCACTGCATTTTATCAAATCATAATGCATATGTAATGCTTATGAGACCCATTCCAATTATTACGTTGTTGAGACCGAGTGCCTGAACTGTCCCGTATCCATTGGATACCGGGCTCATTGATCGTTGAGCCATTGGCTCTAAAACACTTCTGAGCTCGTGGCTCATTTTTATTCGGTGAGCTTTAAGCTCTATCGGTGGCTACTCAGGTCCAACTGCCATTATCTGATTATGCATTCATGAATGGAATGCATGTAACACAATTCATTACCTTATCACACATAGTTCCCATATTCACATTAATCAGCACTTCAATAACGCAATAGCCAGTACACAATTCATCGGACCTCCTGTCCGGCATCCATAAACAAACAATTCAATCATTCTATTAAAACATTAACAATTAAGAGGAACCGTCTAGGTTACTCACCGCTGCTTCCAAAGCTAGTGCCTGGAAGGTCCGGCAACGTCTGATGGTTGACGTTCCAGTCGTTCCTCTATAACCAAATAACACATATAATTCACAATGTGCACAAGTAGCAATGTTTAAGAATGTACATGAATGAAATTAAAGATGTACAATACATGCATGACAATCCCGGGTAATATTCCCTCATTTGACATTGTCAAAACTTTGCTCAAAACAACTCATCCTTTGCTAGATTCTCACGTTTGGATCTATCATGAATCACACTAAAATAGAGAGTGAAGAAGAAACAATTAGGGCATACTCTCTTTTAAGAAAAGGTTCCCCTATGTCTCATGATTCCATTGGTACAAGAATCACTCAATTTGGTTTAGTAAGTTGGGAGCTATCCCTCAAACATTGATGCTTGGTTCAAAGAGTACTAAACCCAATTTCATCTACAATTTGATCATCGTAGGGATTCAATCAAAATTTTATTTCTCCATACCATTTGTATCCCTATATCTTAACTTTACTACAAAGAAAGAATCATCTCATTTGGAATTCTATAAGTCCAATTATGATCAAAACATTGACCTATGTTCAGTAAAACTACTCCCATTGATATGGTTCTAAGAGACTCTTACAATTGCCTTGATCAATCTCTTTCAATTTAACTCCAATTCATACAATTTTTGGTAGATATGTAGCCAAATGTATTAGGAATCCAATTCCACAAGAATCAAGTCATTTGGAGCTCTATAGAAGGAGTTATGGTCAAAATAAGCAACCATGTTCATGCTTAATTTCCAATTTGACATAGTTTGGAGAAAATGCCATAACTTTCTTTACACAACTCAGATGCCTTTCGTTATTGTATAATTGTAAAGAAGACATCTAGGGCTACAACTTTCATGAATACCAAAAATTCAAATTCTATCGTTAAGGTGGTAACACGGACCGTGTAACATCACACGGTCAGACCGTGTGACATTCTGGTGGAAAAGTGCCCCCCTCGCCCAGTTACACGGCCCGTGTAAATTTACACGGGCAGACCGTGTAACAATCTGTTCCCCTTAATTTTTCACTTCTCAAACCTTCTCCAAATGATCCTAAACCCATCCCAACCTTCCATACACTCTTAAGCACTTCCAAATTCACCAATTCTAGCATAAACCAACTTAAACATCATTGATCTTACATCTTTTCCCATCTCACATTTTTATTCCTCAATACCAAACACTTCCTACTCACAATTCATCATGTCCAAGCTAGTGAACATCCATATAAACATCTCAATTGTAGTTCAAAATCATTCATGTTCAATTCATATTCCCTAATGGCTTATACACATCCAAAATGAAACACAATCAAATGCCTTAATTCACAACAACTCAACACTCAATTATCTCACTTCATACCAACATTTGGAACTCTTCAAGACCAAATTCACATTCAACATCTTCATAGGAATTGTAGTCCATTTACTCTAGTTTCATTAAAACAAAACCTCAACTCATTTGGACAATTATAGAAACAATTATGGCCAATCAAGTGGAGTATACTCAAGATCAACCTATGCAATTTTCCAGATTTTTCAACCATTCAACTCATCTATTTTCTCATCATCATTTCCCTTATAATTCTTCATTAATCCCTACCTAATTCAATTCAATAAATCACTCTTAAACAACCCATGATCTATCATTTAACAATTACCAAAAACAAGGCATATACATAGATATCTAGGTATAATCAAGTTCATACTCATTCATGCATTTCTTTGGACATCAATCCATCTCTAACCCTCTATACATGCTTTCTCACTCATCCTATACATATAACAACAATATATGAACATAACTTTGCATCATTCAAGATACATACACAAACAAACTCAATCATCACTTTCTCATCATGCTAGCTTCAATTTTACCAAATCTATAACATATATACAACACTTACTTGATTAAGCAATCAATCTTCAAGATTTTCAAGAACTCCACCAAGCCCTAATTACTCCCATCACCAACGACCATCATCTTCTCCAAAGGAAAAAGGTTGGTCTTTATAAAGAGCAAGGAGAAGAGAGCAAGAAGAAGATGGAAACTAGGCTTCAAGTTGAAAGAAATCATAACCCACGAACAAGGAGGAGAGAAGAGCACGAAGGAGAGAAGAAAAATCCCTCAAAACACAACTCCAAGAGCCTTTCACAAGTGAGTATCGTAGGTGAGTCATGAGAGAGCTTAAAAGAAGCCAAACCTAAGGTTCATTAAAGAAATACTTGGCTATAATCATGCCACATGTCAAGCTCACACAATTACTTCTTAATTTAATCAATCTCAAGCCCAATTTCCAACAATTAACACTTGTCAAAAATTCATATGCCCATATGTCCAATATTCAATGCCCTATGCATTCAATTCTATTACCGCTGACCAATCGGTCTGCCGCCCGACATTTTTCCTAGTCCGGGATTTAACTCCGAAAAATTCTAGAAAATTTCCTAAAATTCTCCAAAATTGGAAAACCATTAATGACACTTTCCAAATAATTTTTCACAATCATTAGCTCGAAATTCTCAAAATTCTCAACCAGTTACAGTTATAACCAAATAGACCGGGAATGCCAATGAATGCATGTACAAACAATTTCATGTGCAATAATTCATTTTTCACAATACCAATATGTCGTATACTGAATGAACAAGCAAGTGCATTTTCTAACCCCTCACTGATCACTCAAAATTCCCATTTTACCCTTCCCGCAGGAACCGGGATGTTACAACTTACATATTCATTTCGCAGGACAACAAATGATTTGGAGCCTTGGTTGTGATGAGTTTTCATTTTTCCTCTGTTAACCTTTACTTTCTCACAATTTTCCTAAATAAAAAAATAAACATTTATTAAATTGTGTAACAAGATTAATGGAATCAAATGTGATGAGAAAGAAAACAAACCTTAACATTAGTAGAGGCCCAATAATCACACATATTACTCCAATTTTGTGAAGACATCTGTTCAAGAACATGTCTCCTTTCCTCCTTATCTGAAGGAAAAGATTTGTACTATTGATGTAGTTGATAAAAACGATCCCTAGTCATTTGTTTCAATAATGAAGTCACACAGTTTGAAATTTCAAGGTTGTCAATATCGACAATATTGAACTTTGTCTATAAGCAAGTAAAAATGAAATTAATCTGTAAATAAGTAAAACAATATCGCATGTAATTAAATCAATTGAAATTTACCGAAACTTTGTCCAAAGCATTCTCTAAAAAGTTTTCCTTCTTCAACTGTTTGACATGTTTAAGGCAAGACAATTCAATTCTGACAATTACCCCCAACTTATTAGACAATTTTGTTGATTGAATCTTGTCTACAGGACGACCTTGCGAGATATCAATATTTACAGATAACTTGTTGTTCATTGTAACATTCATTCGTTGCAACTCACAACCTTTAGTTATACCTCTACCTCTTTTTTCTAACATTGATATTGAAACTTAACAACAATTGAATAATGATAAGAAAGTAAGCATTAAAAATGTAAATATATATTTGAGCATAAGCATATTTGTATGTGTTAAAGATTAACAAACTTGCAGATCCCTCTTTACTAATTGAGGCAGATGGAGGTTACTGCTGACTAGGTTCATTGGTGGATGAAGTCGATTGTTGTTGTTGGCTAGGATTTGATTGATCTGGTTGTTATGGGGAAGGAACAACCTCGATACTTGCCACCTTCTTCCCTTTGTTTCTACCAGGTGCCATTATATTGGATATCTATAACTCAAATATCAACAATCCACAATAGCATAACTCAAACATAAATAACCCGCATTAACATAACTCAAACATCAACAATCCGCACAAAAGTAAGTCAAGCATCAATAATCCGAATAAACGTAACTCAAATATCAACAATCCGCATAAACATAACTCAAACATCAACATCCACATTAACTTAAACATCAATAATACGCATAAACATAAGTCAAACATCAATAACACACATAAACATAACTTAAACATCAACAATCTACATTAACATCACTCAAACATCAACAATCTGTATAAATATAACTCAAACATCAACAATACATTTCAAACAATATAAACAACATTTTTATTACCTTCAGTTATCATGATCAAGTAAATAACTGATTTTTTTAAGAAGGAAAAAGGAATGAATTAATAAATAAAGGAGCTTACATCCCCAAAAAGAGGTTTATAGGATTAACCCTCAACACAAAGAAAACATATTGGGTATACCTACAAATTTCTATTTTGTAAATAGTACATGAATTAGAGATTCAAAGAGAGGAGTAAAGAGGAACTACAATAAAGGTTCCTTAGTAAAATAATTTCTCAAATCCCATTGATAACCTCATTGATAAGTGCTTCTACATTTTTGCATTTGGATTAAAACCTTCTAGCATTCCTTTCTTTCCAACTTGTTTGCACACATATTCCCATTTTTCAGTCTTTATTTTCACCTATTCTTAAATGAACTTAGAAAATGAACACATGAAGAATAGATGAGCTATAGTTTCATCATGTGTAGAACATAGAGAGCATCTTGTGCTTATGTCAAGGTAAGGAAGTTTATCTATAGTATTAAGCTTATTCCTGATAATAAGCCATAGGAGAAATGATTCCCTGGGGGGAAGAACTTTGTGCCGAATGATTTTACTCTAGTTGACTTTTGGATTCCTCAATCTGAGCATATCCATAGTAATCTTATTTGATAGTTTGAAAGTTGGAAGATCCTTCCAATAAAATATATCCTCTCTAGATGAATGTCGAGAATATTGTGGTTGCAGCAGACTAAAATGAGCAGGAAGCCACCAAAAGTTGCCATCAATGAATATAATAAGCTTAGTATATAGGGGGAAGAGAGAGATCACAAGGGGGGACACTTTCTTATCATTGATTTTCTTGTAAGTAATCGTTACTATGGTAGGGTTCAAGTTTGGAACTTGGTTGACTTCCATGTTGAACCTCTACATGTATCATTATAATTCCCTTGCATTTGAACAACATTAAAGAAAGTTAATGAATCTTTTGTTCTACACTTTTTATTTGCAAAGTGAGATTCAAAGTGCACTCTAAGTTGTGAAAATCTAAAGATTGACATGCATGGCATGTTTTGATACCAATCTCTCGTCTCTCCAATCATTTTTGACAGAAAAAGTTTTGCAGTTTAGCACGTTTGACGTCCCTTATAGGTCTATAATCTCCTTATTACATGTGATGTAATAAGTAGGACCCATCAGGCCATGTATGCCTTTAATGATAATAACTTGAATTTCAATGGCAATAATTCCTCTGCAATTTTCGAAGTAAAATAAAGCATAAGCAACATTTGGATGGCCTTCTCATGACATGCTTAAAGGTTGGACATGCATATCACTACCTTTTGACAGTTGCTTTCTTGAATCTCCTATATGTTGATATGCTTACTGATGTCCAGTGGTAGGGATACCTTTTCCAAACATTGACTCCATCAAAATCTCTACTAGATCCCCGATCTCTTGTTGGATGCTAAGAAGCCCTTAGAGGCTTTCTTATGGCTATAAAATCTAAAAAACATCGCTCTTTATTCATTTGCATTGCTGAAAAAAAGGGTGAACATGACTTCTACTATGATGTTTTTCATAGACGATGCCGAGTGATAATCTCATGCGTGGTTTGTTAGGTTGACCTAATTAACATTAGGGTTATCTTCAGTTAATGACAATTGTGATCTTTGAGTTTGCAAAAAAGAACGCCAAAGTGTTCTCCAGTGGTAGAACTTTGAAGCTCAAGTTAAGTTTTAGGTTTGTATGAAAGTATTTTGTATAGAGATTTGGAACCCTTTACTTACAAGGTAATTTCCTTTTTATATCAGAGATGAGAGATATGAAACCTAGTGATGTTGACATGTGGAAAGATGAATGCTTTGGGAGAGTTGGTGTTCTAGACCACGACTTCTCAGGGATCCTAATCCAAAATCTTGATAAGGTTTCAAAAGTTATAGAATACTATGGTTTTATATAAATCTATATAATATGGTTTTTATGTTCACAAAATCAAAATTCACTAACTTTCAAACTATGGATGGATAATGTCCATTAAAGAAGAAAGAAATGCAAATTTGGAAATAAGGAAACTAAACATGAATTAAACCTATTTCCAATTGTTAATTTTAGGCTAAGTTGAACTATATTAAGTAAACTGGAGTCATACTCAGGTCTTTTTACCATTCTTATATGGAATTATATAATCCATATCTATATTTAAAATTATATATAACTAATAATATTAGTTCAAATGACTCTAAAATATAGTATTACAATTCGACGAAAATATTTAAGAATGGTAATGTTTTCTGAAAAAAAAAAGGTAGATTACTTATTTTTCTCTATTATGATAAAAGCACTAATTTTAAAAAAAAAGAATAGAAAAATTATTTAAAGACATATGAAAACACTAATTTACTATTCTAAAAGAAAAGATTTAACTCTTGATTCAATTGGAAGTATGGTTAACCCAAACAAAAAATAATACTTAGATCTATTAATATTGATAAAGCAAGCTCCCTTGAGTGGAGTGATAAGGATGAACGGAGGGAAAATGATGGTACTCAAATAGATAACGTCAAAGAGTTAGAGTATGTTGGTCATGATAAACTACGTTCAACGTGCTCTCGGATGAATCCGGATATCATACTCAGTTCACTTCCGAGGGGAGAGGATTTGGGCCTGTTTCTAATAACTCTGTGACTGTAAACAATACTTCTCGGAATGAGTTTACAGGTTATAATCGGGATTGCCAGTGCCAAGCTGGTGGGAGCAATAATCAAGTGTAGGCTTTCGATGATCGTCGATATTTTGTGAACGACCGACGTGACTTTGCGAGTGATCGGCGTAATACGTCTGCTGATCGCCGCGAGCCTCACCCACCACCTCCTAGTATGAAAAGAATGACACCTTCTGAACGTGAGCTCTACAAAAAGGAGATTTGTCAATGGTGTAACAAAAAGGAGATTTCGACAATTTGTTGGTTGCTCAATAGACAGATTGCAAATCATGATCAAATTCCACAAGCTCTTGCATCTATGACACTTGACAATACCATTCCAAACGTTGATTGGGTAGTTGACATCGGTGCATCTAGCCACATGGCTCAAAAATTAGTTACTTTTAGAAAACGTAGAGCTTATCTTGGCCATGATTTTGTTTTGGTTGGTAATGGTTCAAACTTAAAAATTACGGGTGTTGGAAATCTCCCAGTTTCAAATGATAAGAATATTTTGCTTCTCAAAGATGTTCTTCTTGTATCTAAATTAACACACAATCTATTGTCTGTTAGTTAGCTTACAAACCAATATAATGTTAATTGTGAATTTACTGATCAGTTATTCTGTGTGAAGGAACGAACAACATGGAAGGTGTTATTAGTCTGAAAGCATAAGGGTGATATGTATGTGTTGCCCAAGTCAGAAAGTGCACTTCTTGCATCTAAATCGTCAGTTCATCATGATCTTTGGCATCAAAGACTTGGACATCCTCAAGATGTGTCTTTGAGGCATCTTGCATCTGCTGGTTTAATATCTTTTATTAAAAATCCATGTCAACTTCTTTTTGTGAAGGTTGATGCCTTGGCAAACTCTCAAAATTGCCCTTCAATTTATCAAATTCTCATGCTAGTGAACTCTTTGAAATAATTCATTGTGATTTATGGGGACTTGTTTCGATTAATTCCTTGGGAAATTTTCGTTATTATGTCTTGTTTATTGCTGATTACTCTCGTTACATATGGCTCATACCTTTAAAAACGATTTCACTAATATTTTCTTGGATTTCGAACAATATGTTCTTTGTCAATTTGATTGTCGCATTAAATTTTTTTGTCAATAACAAGCTTTCTCATCACTTTTGACAATAGGGAATTCAACACCAACTTTCATGTCCTTATACTCCTAAACAATTGGATCAAGTGGAGCGTCACCATCGTATTATTAGAGAACTCGGCATGATGATATTTTTACACAGTGGTGTTCCTCATTTTTTTTGGCATGAAGCTTGTAAGCTTTTTCCTTAAAGTGGTCCATTTATTCGGCCACGCCTACATTTTATTCGGCCACGCCCACGTTTTGTCGGCCACGCCCAAGTTGTCGCCTACTTCCTCTTTTGTGATGGGCAGTAAGTATGGAAGTGAATATATACACGTTGTTTTGGGTCCTATCTTCACCGAGCATTAAGAGCACACCATCGAGCTTGCTTCAGGAAGAGGATAGAAACTCAGATCTTCAACGCTCCAAACTGTTCAGCTCTTCGGTGGATCACGGCAATGACTGGAGGTATTATTGACTCTTGGTTTAAGCTTCCGCACTGGTTCTACATATATCTTACGGTTACATATATGTTATTTTCTGCATGTGTTTTATACGTTATGTTATGTATGAAATGCATGGTCTAGTTTACAAAGCTTTCATCACCACAGCTTACTTGATTAATCATTTACCCTCTTCCGCTATTTCTTTCGATACACCGTACTTCAAATTGTTCTCTACTCATGTGAATTACAGTTTACTTCGAACATTTGACTGCAGGTGCTATCGTATACTTATATCAGCAGAATTGAGTTTATTATTTAGTTTAGAGTCAATGACTCTATCAAATGATTTATCTAAAATAAGTGATTTATAGACTTCATCCCCACTAGAAAGAAAAAGATCCAACTACCACTTCCCCATAGTTCACACCTAAATAGTCACAACAGAATCAGTTGCATAAAATGACATGGTTTACAATTTAATTTTACGGTATTTTAATGTCACGACTATATGCAAAGGCAATGACTATGGCAAGCCTAATTTAAACAAAGAGATTTTATCATAATTCTTTGCAAGAAAATTGTTATTTTTATATTATGAAATACATTTAGTATTAGAAAAAACCAAACACTTAATGATTACGAAAATTGTTGTCAGTCAAAAAAACAATAAAACTTAGTAAAAATCTGGATAAATGCGAAGCCTCGTTCAGTATACGCAACTTTACTACTAATTAGTAAAGAAGTTATTCCTGACGTACAAAAGAAAATTTTTACAGAAAAAAAACTAATACATAAATTCGAATATATATATTTTGATGATCCCTTAGGCACCTTATTTTATCAGTAAAGAATCCAATATTTTGTTTCGAATATATATATTTTGATGATCCCTTAGGCATCTTATTTTATTAACTAGGTTTAAGAATGATTTAAAAGGTCAGAGGAATTGAAGGTATTTTTATAAAGTTTTTAGTAATTCAAGTAAATACGAGCAACAATAGTTGGCAATAAATTAAGCTGACTTGCACCGAAAACATGAGCACCGTTCGATGTTCTACTCTTTACTCTTTTTCCTTTTTTCATTCTGTCTTTTATTTTCTTATTCGTTGTAATCTCAATCAACCCCTTTTTTTCTTTTGGCCAAGTTTATCACAAGAAATGTAATTTGATAATTGACTAAAACTACCAATTTTACAGTAAAATCAACCCACAAGCTAAATATCTTTTTCATGGCATTCCGCAAAAAGTAATATAGAATAACTCTTATTTTTTAATTGAAATCAAGTTTGAATTGCTCAAGTTCAAGCTTATCCAAAATTTAACTCTTTTAAATAAGACGATGTTATTTTGCTTAAAATAATTAGATCTTGAGTTAGTCTGAACTTGAACCTAGACCTAAGCCATAGATTGGTCCATTGAAAATAACTAAATATTTTATGTGCCAAAAATTGACATCCTGCAAAGTAATATAGGATTAAAACTTTTCTCCAATTCGAAAATTTACCTACCTTCAAAGGGCAGGAATCAGTACAACAAAATTTTTAGCTAATATTTGTGAGCAAATATTGACATTAAGCTTAGGCCGAAGCTAATAAACTTGGTCAATAACCCCTCTGGACCGCAAATAAAGGCAACGATTTTCAAAATTCCAGAGTTACGCGGAGTTTGAACAAATTTACCTCAATTTCACCGCATAACACGTCAATCCATTCTTTGATAAGCCCAAGAGAGGTCGTAAGCTTGGACTATGACCTGTTACACTTACCTGGAATCCTTCTCCAAGTCCACATAATTAATTCAACTGAGATTATAATTATCATATAGCGGTACGGAACTACATGCACAAGAAGTTTCTATACTTTCTCTTCCATTAACTTTGTAATTTAAGGAAAGAAATACTATAGACATTACAGTCAAGAAGTTCAATGTACTTGAAACATAATCGGAATTCAGAATTCTAAATTCAAACATCTTTTGGTAAATAATACATGCAACTGCAAAATGCAAAATGCAAATCCAATAGTACCCAACTAGAAGAAAACTGTACAACTGAGGTAATACATGACGCATATGTCAAAGCTTAGCCACCCAATCCAGAGACATGGAATTTAGGAGGATTCAGAGAACTGCCAAAGTTCCTTCTCCATCAGTCACCAAGAAGACACAGCGGTTGACGCATGCTAAGCTCTGCTTTGAGTGCTGGAAATTGCTTCAAATCATGTGACTTGCCTAAAACTTCCTGCAAGAAGAAATGTAACGTCCAAGTGAAGAGTGTACGTAATTTGGAAATGTAGTTTCCATTATATCTGTATAAAGGTTTTAGTAGGTGAAATATTTAATTCTGAAACTAAATCATGGTATTCCAAAAAAAGATATAGAACAAGAGTAAATTATCTTGAATCTTTGAATATTATTACTAAGCTACAAACCTGTGAATTGAGATAAAACACCTGCCACTTAAATTTATTCGAAGTCTTTAACCATAACATGTTAAGAAAAAAGGCCCATTATCTTCAACAACAAAGCAAGATTAAGGGCAGCTGAGACCACACAATCAAGATGTTACCAGCTATCTAGACTTCTTGAGCAAAAGGTACATTTCTGATTCAGAATATTGTCAAATTAAACTATTTCTTCCAAGAATAAAATCAGGCTAAGGCCTTAAATATACCACATTAAAAATGAAACTACAAGAATTTCCTTTGTGACAATCATCAAACACGTCAAAGCAGTCCCATTTGGGATGGTTTCAACTTCAAATTCCAATGGTTAAGAATGTTACCATTGTGTTAGATGCTATGTTATCACATTGCATGAGAAACCCCTCTCGCTAGAGACAGAGCTACTTGTTCAGCTTCAGGAGAGAGGTGATTAAAGGATTAAGGGGCAAGAAAGTGAGGTTCACTCCCCACCCACAATACCCTATCAAACCTGCCTATCTTACTACTTCCCTTTACCCCAACATACTTTAAGATGATTCATGTCTGACCAAGAACTAAGAAATCTGTACCTTAAGATTCAGGAATTCCAAATACGCACCTCTAAATCAAAGCACTTATCAACCATCAAAACATAAAAGAAAAAGATGTCATTTTGAGAAAGTAAAATTCAGTGAATGAACAATTTGAGAACAAAAGGGGATATCAAAGATGAAATCCATAATTATATGGCTTGCAGATCTAGATTGTCAAGAACAAGGGTTTAAATAGGTCATAATTTACAATTTAAATGGTTCACTGAACATAAGCTCAGGCCATCATCTACCGCTAGTATTTCTCAAATGCTCTATTTAGTGGATTAAAGGATTGTCTATTCAACTCTATAACTGATTAAAAAAGTGAAATTCTAAGTGAAACAGCAAAACCAGGTTCAACCTCACCCTCATTGCATACCTAGCTCAATCATTTTCACATTGGTAGACTTGTGGTGAATTACCATAGTAATCAGGCACAAACAAATATGGCCAATGGTCAATCAACTATGTGAGAATATTACAAGTGCAAACAACCAGAAAAGGATACAAACAGGTACAAAAGAAAAGCCAATTACCTCGTTTATGCAATTCAGTAAGGATTTTTGTGCTACTATATTGAAATCAAGAAATAGAGATCTTTTGTGTCAGGAAGTATCACACATTTAAAACAATAAACCACAGATAAGACATAAATAACTTAAATAGAGTGGATAAGGAGATGATTCTCAGCACAGAACTCACTAGTGCAGCAGTATGTGCATCTTTCAAAATGTTTCCATCTATTTCCAGCCTCGCAACAGGAAACGCTGGAAGGTGGCCTGATTGCTTTTTTCCAAGCAAATCACCAGGTCCACGAATAAGAAGATCCATATTTGCCAAATAAAAACCATCTGATGATTTCTGCAGCACCTTTAAACGGTTAAGGCTACTAGAAGTAGATGCTATTAAGATACATTTGGACTTCTTAGCTCCTCGACCCACTCGTCCTCTGAGTTGGTGTAACTGAGCTATTCCAAATCTCTCAGCATTCATAACAATCATCATTGATGCATCTGGAACATCAACACCAATCTCAATTACCTGAGTTGAAAGTAGTATTTGCGTTTCCCCAGATCTAAAACGTCTCAATGCTTCATGTTTTTCATCACTCTTCATTTTCCCATGCACTAACCCACAGTTGTAACCTCGAAATCTTTCAGACATGGCTTCAACATCTGCAGAAGCTGCACGAAGCTGAGGGAGTTGCTCGGATTGTTCAATAACTGGATACACTACATACACTCGTCCTCCTACACCTAATTCATCTAACATCATCTGACAAATGTAATGTTCTCATTAGACAGCAAATTTGACAGAGGTAAATGGGGGGAGAAAGGTAAAAAGACATTCAATTAACCATGCAAGACATAATATTAGATTCTTAAGGGTTTATAAGATGATAGAACTGAAAAAGATTTAACTCTTAAAACCATGCAAATTGAAAAATGATGGTACTGTCAATAATTAAACTACTAATCAAAGAGAATCAAGAATCTTTTGCATCATTCATAACTTTGGAAAGAAACAGCCTTATTTAAATATTACTTCTCTTTCCCAATTTCTCTAATATCAGATGAAAGGCTAGTGGCTCTAAAACAATTATTCTTGATTTTGTAAGATAAATCACAAGTGATATATGTATGATATTCTTGATCCCAAAAGTAGTACCTACACCTATATTTCGGTAGACTTATTTTGGTAGATGCAACAATATACCTTAAACAGCTACAAAATATTACTTATACCTTGTATAAATTCTCGAAACCATCAGAATTTCCTTCAATAATATGGCTTTCAACAGGAATCCTTCCAGGTGGTAAATCAGTTATCTGCCATGAAAGAAGTTGAAAATCACAATCTGAAAGCCGCAGAAGATTTATAACAAGAGTCCTAAAATTAAGATGGAAAGCACAAAATATAGAGCAATGACAAAATCTCTGCTGTTTAAAACGTGGCCTGATTTGGTGTTGGGACCCGGTAATCCATTCAGCTCAATCAGGTCACTCACCAAAGTATGATGGCAATTTGGTGTGAATCGTTGGTCAGACCAGTTTAAATGATCTACCAAGTAAATTAAAATTTTAAATGTTCTTTTCTTTTTTCTTATTTTGAATCTCAGACTAGACCAACTTAGCAACGAGTTCATCCCCCTGCCATGGTCTCTTAGTTTGCATGGGCCAATATTTTGGACCAGTTCTAAAAACACAGAATAATTAATATTTTTCAGGCAGCATATGCATTACAAATATACACACCATAGAGAAAAATATTAACATGCAAATATTTAATATGCCGCTGCATGCATACAAAAAGAATAGGGCTCCAATTCACCCAATATTATTTCCTGTTCCACCAATTTTCAGCTGACACACCTAGGACAGAGACAGCCTCATCCAAAAGTTTATTACATGCCAATTTTCAGCTGACATACCCAGGACAGAGACAGACTAATCCAAAAGTCTACATAATGATGTGACTAACCAAACTTCTACAAAATGCACAAATAAATCTCGCATAACATTTTCTATACATCACATAACAAGCAACAGGATGTGCAACATTTACTTGTGTTAGAGAAATATCCCCATACAACGCCAGAGCAAGTGTCCGTGGGATGGGAGTAGCAGATAATGCAAGAACATGGGGAGCCATATAGCCATCATATTTTGTTGTTTCATCTGAATTAACTGCTACCGTTCTTGAAATTTGAGAGCTACAAAACAACTGCAGGAATAGGTAGATCAACCTCTCATTTATAGTATTAGCAATGGAATGATGAGACAGAGAACCATAAAGACAAAGCATGGGGGACAAGATCAAGATATGCTATGAGAATGAGAAAAGCCAACCTTACTGTTAAATCTTCCTCTTTGGACCACGCCAAATCGATGCTGCTCATCTACTACAGCAATACGTAATGCAGAGAACTCTACCTTTTCAGATATTAAACTGTGGGTTCCAATGACCATAGAGATGTGTCCACACTGGATATCCTGACAACAAGTAATGCTACTGGTAAGAATCTCATACATTATCCAAATAGAAAACAAGTCCCCAGATACATACCTCACGAATCATGCGTGACTGTTTTAATGGGGTTGAACCTGTTAATAATGCAATACGAGGCTTGGAACCATCTTCATCAACGTTGCCTAGCAAATCAAGCAAGTGTTCATAATGTTGGATCGCAAGCAACTCAGTTGGAACCATAAAAGCTGCCTGCATAAGGAGAGTATACTAAAAGTATGAACTGCATAACCACTTTATACAAATAAGAAGTAAAACCATTAAAGAGAAGCAAGAGACATCGTGGAAATTCCAACTGAAACTAGCAAAGGAATGAACTTCAGAACAACAACTGCATCAAAGTATAAGTACATACTGAACAAATCCTATGGCTTCAATGGAGACAGGTTAACGATATCATTTCTCAAACCTGATAACCAGAGCCAACAACCTCCATACATGCCAAAAATGCTACAATAGTTTTGCCACATCCGACATCACCCTGGAGAGAACAATCAAATGATTAGCTACCGATTCCATAGCTATTACAACTCTCGACCACGTATACAAAGTTTTGTTTATTTGGAATTTCAAGTGATTATGTAAAACGTCCTTGCATAGTTGGATGGCAGTTATGTGGCAGATTGGTCTTTATATGTACCAAGTAAGACAGCATCATCAAAAGCTTCAATCTTTTGTGCAATATATTATTGATTTACAGATGTGCTGACCTGACAGAACTGAAGCCAAAGCTTTTTATTAACATAAACCCCCCAATTTCTGCAAGTGAGTTAGGTCCAATCAGCATGTCTATAAATACTACACAATCCTTTGCTAATAGTCTGATTCTGTGTATGCACTTGATCTAATTTTCATACTGAATTGTAGTGGTACATCATAGGATTGCATTGATGTCAACTGTAGCTAACTCTAAGTAACCTATTTATCAATACCAAACTTGTGTTGTCTATAGCCTCGCACAAGACACAAGCACCAAAGTGATGTCCAGCTAAGCTGATTAAAAAATAAGTCCCAAGCCTTTACCACTATGGGTGCAAAGAATTGAGGTTTTCACTGATGCATACCTCTGCATATAACCAACAATTAGGTAGCAGAAGATGTAAAATATCAAAAGCAACAAGAACACAGTTCTACAGATTTAAGATTATTGGTATTAAAGTACAACATAGGAAGAAGAGAGTGATGTAACAAAAAGAGCTAAATTAGTTGTAAATGGATGTAGAGCTGACATCATGATATAAAGAGCAAAGACTAATCAACTCTTTAACTAATTCATTCTAAGCCACACGCTTAAAGGCTCCTTAGAGTTGTTCGGTTAATCTGAGCTTGAACCAATAGAAAGGTATGACTGTATCTACCCCAAAGTAGATGTGCACTGGACTGTAACTTTGAACCCCCCTTGAAATGGAGATTAGAATGGAAGACATTGAGATAAGGTGATGCCCCACAATAAAAATTAAGAATCTTAGACCATTACTACCAATTATTATGTCTTTAAATCCCACAGACAACGTCACTGAGTTTTGGAGCCAAGCTCGGCCTGGGATGTTAATTATTGCATTCATTCTGACATAGCAACCTAATTCAGTAAAATGAAAGGAGATCCTATACACAGAAAAAGTCAAGTGCATCATAGACTTCTGGTCGTATCATCAATTTGGTCAAAATTGAAACTTCAGTGTCATAAACAATAAAGGAACTGAGACACCTATACTTTAATCCACCTTAAGATAGAAACAAGGGCAGCAATTTTCTTGCACCTTAGCTTTGAACCATTGTCAATGATGAATACATCACACAACCAAAAAGAGACATCAATAGTATTTGAAACAGAGAAGTACATATAGCCTTATGCGATGTGCAAGTTTATTATGATCCAGATGGATTGCACAAGCAAAGAAACTGTTGACAGCTATATATTCCTGGTTTTGCAGGTTTAACTTCGGTGTGTTCCTAGTTTACTGGGTATTTGTTTTATGGGGCCTAATTCATAGATATTATTCCTGTATATTCTATTTTCCTAATTTAGAATTCCTGTATATATAGGGACTGCTTTAAATTAAAAATATATGAGTTATTTTTATCTTCCATCTTTGTCTCTAGCAGAGAGGAAAAATGGTCATCTCCTTGAAAAACACAAGCCCTATTGTGTCAAAAGAATATGTATAAGGCGTTTTAGGGGGAAGTAGTTCTTATAGCCACTCACCTCATAAATAGATTGCCTTCTAGAGTCTTGGGTGTTAAAAGTATGAACGTCTTCCAACATTTTATCTGAATTTAAACGCTACGAACAATCTTGTTCCTAGAATTTTCGAGTGTGTGTCATTTGTTCAGATTCATAATAGGGGTAAATTAGATCCTGGAGCTTTGGAATGTGTCTTTGTGGGCTATTCTTCGACTCAAAAAGGGTATAAATGTTACCCTCCTCTGTCAAAACAGTTTATGTCTCAATGGATGTCACATTCAACGAACAAGATTCGTATTTCAACAATCCTAATCATTAGTGCTATAACAATCATCTGACTCTATGTCTAAACAATCCATATCTGAACCTATGCTTGAAGCACCAAGTGAACCACAAAAACAACCTAATTCTGCCCTTGGAGATGTGAGATTTGACAAATGTAAGGTGTTCACAAGAAAAAGAATTGTTCCTAAACCTACACAGGTCCAAGGGTCTAACTCAGATTCTTCAATGAGGTAATAATTTCTAATCCTGCAATACAAAATGAAATTGAAGTTCATATGGATGAGAAAGACCTTCCTATTGCCATCAGAAAAGGAACCAAAAAGTGTACAAAATGATAATTATACCTTCTTGCACATTCCTTATCGTTTAAAATTTTTTCATCATCTCATAGAGTCTGCCTTATGAGCCTGAATACCATTACCATCCCTACCACCTTATTTGAGGATTTATTTAGTCAAAAATGAAAACAAACTATAAACATGGAGATGGAGGCATTGAATAAAAACAGACTTGGGAATTAGTGAAGTTACTTGTAAGAAAGAAACCAGTGTGGTTGTAAGTGGGAATATACAATACAAATAAGGCAGAACGGTCAATTGAGAGATGCAAGGTGTGATTGGTAGCAAAACACTATACTTAGACTTATGAGATTAACTGTTTAGATACTTTTTCTCCTATGGCAAAGATGGATACAATTATGAGTATTATTACTATTAGCAACTAATTATCGATGGGAATTGCAACAGTTAAAGAATGCATTCCTACATGGAGAACTAAAAGAAGAGATTTACATGAAAATTCCACCATGTTATGGGAAGAATTTGGCTACTCATACTATGTATAAGTTGAAGAAGGCATTGTACACCCCGAACATGGTTGGAAAGATTTGCAAGAGTTATGTTGACTATGAGAAAAAAAAAATAATCAAGGAGATCATACAGTATTACTGTTATGGTCCCGTGTTTGGGATCGAGTCACAGGGCGAGTAGACTGTCTTTTTGGTCGACCTATCTTGAGTAGAATTTCAGCTCTTCAAAGGGAGACTGATACCTTAGAGTTCGATAGAGAGAACTCTGATCTCTTATTTGAATAAATTCTGACTTGCTCTT
>JANIHZ010000208.1:17825271-17844488 GCA_027478365.1 Erythroxylum rufum | reverse complement strand
ATTATTAACTTTATAATTATTATTAATATTATTATTAGTATTATTATTATTATTATTATTCAAAAGCATGCAACTTCAAACTTGAAAATATAGACAAAATCCAAAATTTCCGTTCAAAGTTTTCATGCACAGAAAATTTCCAATCCTTGTTGCGTTTTTCCATTTTCACCATCAATCATCACTAAACTAGCATGGCCAAAATTGTGGAGATAAGCAAGAAACAGATTAAAAGAGTACAAATTTAGCTTCTAATCTTCCAAAAACACTTTATCAACCATGGAAACGAAGTACTGAAAGAAAACAAGATTAATGATCCAAAAAGTCGTCATTTTTTACATTTTCCCTATGTTTCCAAATCTACAAGAAAAGGACTCCAAGAACTCAGCCCCCGAAACTCTCCGAACTCAGATTCTCATATCTCCACCATTCTCAATCATTTTCTCACCCTCACATGGAACCTCACACTTGAATACTCCATTACCTTTTTCACTCATTAAACGGACCAGACCAACCTCCCGTAAAGCCACCGAATTCGGTACAAAAACATAACTAACCAAATAGAAAAAATCACAAACATGAACCAAACATACTATCGGAACCGTCGTTGGTTGGACGCGAGACTCAGACGAGATGATGACAGAGGCAGCGGCGTTTATGGTGTCGACGGCGCTGTTTACGCCACTACTCATCTTCAATCCGGAGGTCCAGTAACTAACATCAGAACCTTTGGTTTCTCGATCCGAATCCAAGCTGATGCGAGAGAATTCAAGAACTAAAGAGTGAATGCAAGTGGGACACAGAAATGGGAAACCCATTGGAAATACCCACATGAAACCCAGATGAAATACCCAGATGAGAAATGGGTATCTCAAAATACCCAGATGAAATACCCACATGAAACCCACCCAATCGAAACAATACAAATAACTTACCTCTAGAATCTGGTGGTAGAACGCTGGGAGAAGACGAAGATCTTTTGGAGAGAGGCTCGAAGATGTTTCAGATGTTGAAGAAGAAAAACATTATTCGGGAGGATGCTTGTGTGTAAGAAGGATAGGTTTGTAAAAATCTAACCAGCTTTAGACGAGAAGAAGATTACATATTCGTCGATTAAATAAAAACAGCTATCAGTGGGTTTTACCTATTCCGTAAAATCGAAGAATAGACATTGACGTAGAATGCGTAAAATGTGTTTGTTTTAAACCAAACGTTGGTTTAATAATTACCGAAGAATACGATAGGAATAGAATTTCTAATCCCTCGTATCAAACAAGCCGTAAGTTTATATATGTACCTTTTTGCCTGGTCTGGTGGAGAGTTATTTGCATATGTGCTTTAGTATGCATAGTATTTGTTATGTTTGATTTTGGTTAAATGGTGTAGTTGACATTTATTTATTTATTCTTAAAGTACATAAAAGATTGAAAAAGTTATTATTATACCTTCATCTCCTCCACCAAAAAGAGAGAAGAATGTTATACAGGCCAAAGGAAAAGTAAGCGATAAACATGTCAAAATAAATTTGAGGATAATGTTAATTTGACTTGATATGAAACCTAAATTTAGGTAGCATATGAAATCCCTTAGAATTATCGATAAAAATAATATAGATGTCATTAAATTCATTCTTGGTGATGGAAATGAACTGACAATGAAACATATTTGGGCAACGAATTGCAATTTAACCATCTCAAAAAGAAGTTTGTTCTTGTCAAAGTATGAAGCCCAAATTGCAAAGAGAGGAGATGATCATCTCTGGTGAAGATCAAGAGACACAATGGTAAATCCCAAATTTTTAAAGAGATTTAATGATTCAAGAAAATCCCTAAATTCTAAACAACAACAAAAAAACTAAGCGGAGGGATAATGATAGTGTGCCCCTATTGCTAGGCACCCATACTATCAAAATTGATGGAATTAAGATAGGAATATATGTTTTTGTCAATTTAGATTTTAAATTAAATGCTATTATAATAATAGAGTTTTTTAATCATACTAAATACTTGGATTTAAGTTAATTTTTGATGTAAATATCAGAGTTCAAATTATCCTTTACTTTAAACTCATTATAAAAATTAAAGGTATATTTTACTACTTAATATTTTAATTAAAATTTAATTTAAACCTTAATATTTGTTGATAACATATAAAAAATGTAATATTTTAATAAATATTTAAAATAGATCTCTAAATATCACTAACTGTACCAACGTAATTTTTTTATATTAATGAATACAAGTTAGCTAATGTGGATCTTTAATTTTTTTTAAATTAATTATTATATTATATTGCCTTGTGATAAATACAATCATAATAGGTGTCAAAAGTGCTCTAACAAAAGGAGGAGCACTTAATACCTTACATTTTTCACTTGTGATGTCTATACATTTATCATGCTACCTATATATTGGTTTTCCCTTTTTAGTCAACTAGCCATCTTCTTCTCATGTTTGGGGAGAGCTTCAATGCAATCCCTCTTGTTATCACAGTAAGCCTGCAATGTAGAAAAATCTTCTGAAGTAACTGATTTGATTCTCTAGTTACTCTACTAAATACCCTTCTATTTCTCTTACCATATGTAATACACCACTGCTGCTATGCTGATCTTCAATGCTTTATAGTTTGCTTCACTCGCCCCTCGTAAAGTTGTTTCCCTCTCTATCAAGTCTTCGTAGCTTTGTGTAACCAAGTTTACATCAAGGATTTATTGTATTTTCCTCCAGATTTCCGCCGTGTGCTTACATTTTAGCAATATATGTTCCATAGTTTCTATTTGAGAATTGCAGAATTCACAATCATAAGACTCAATATGGTGCTTAATCCTGTCTCTTGTTGCAAGTTTTCTATATGTCCCCATCTAAAGAATAAACGCACATGTAGGGAGTATATCAACATCCCATATAAGTTTGTGCCAATTAACCCATCTGGTTAGATCATCATGTCGCTAAATTATGCATCCTTTGGAGCTAAAGTTCTTCTTCGACCTATCTACAGCAAACAACATCTCATCATCCCTACCTTTAAAGCAATCTGACATATTCCTCATGATAGCTTCCACTCTTCTGTTATTGTGTAAAGGCCATTCCCATTTGTTGTCGTTAATGAATTTATCAACTCTAGTATTTGGGTGAATCATAGCTAAAAGGTGATGTAACTCTTCTACCAGGTACAACGCTCCTATAGGTTGCCAATTGTGAAACCAAAAGAATTTAGACTTTCCATTCCTAACCCTACTAACAACCACATCTTGCATCCATTTCCTTATGTTCAATATCTGTTAAAGTTTCCAAGGTCCAAATATTGTTTTCTTTTAAGTATATACAATGTACCCACCTTACCCAGAGTTCTTTTTGTTTGCAAATCCACCACAGCTTCTAGGCTAGGTTGATCTTATTTATTAATCTAGTTGAGCCTATCGCCAACCCTCCTTGAAGCTTTGTTTGGCATATCAAATCCTAGCTTACTTTGGCTCTCCTGTTGTTAAGGCTTGATCCATTCGATATAAAGTCCTAAGTCCCTCAACATCTTATCAATTTCCTTCAAGATGCTCTTAGGGAGAGCAATGTGACTTATCCGGTAATTTGCAAGGTAATTCAATATAGATTAAACCAGGTGTAGTCTACCCTTATAGCGTAGGAATTTGTTGCACCAATGATTGATCCTCCTATGGATGTTATCCAACAATGGTTTGCAATCTACAACGTTGATCCTCTTATGTGAAATTGGAACTCCTAAGTACTTGAATGGCAGGGAGCCTGGCTTCATACCTATTTTAATGACTTTTGTTGCTGCTTCACTTTTAGCATTTGTTGACAAGTAGAAACTGCATTTATTGGGGTTGCTTCTAAGCCTTGATAGTTCCTTAAAATCTTCAATTGCTTGGAGATGGATATTTATGGATTGTTGGTTTGCCCTGCAAAACAAAAGAATATCATCTGCAAAAGCAAGATGTCTTAGTTTAATATTCTTGCAACCTTGGTGGTAGTGGAACTCTAAGGAGTTTCTAGTGTTTTCCTCTATTAAGTTTGACAACACCTCCATGCCAAAAATGAATAAGTAATGGGATATGGGATCCCCTTGCCTAAGTCTTCTTCTAGTTCTGATCAATTCAATTGGCTCGCTATTCACCAAAATTGTAATTGTCGATGTTGTGACACGTTCCTCAATCCACTTCACAAACTTTGGAGGATATCCAACTACTTTGAGTGTATTCTTGAGGAAGTTCCAAGTGATTGAGTCATGGCTAGATCAATTTTGAATGTACAGTTTCCCCTTTTTTCCTTGGTGTTGTACCCTTTGATGAGTTCTTGGCCCAAGAAGATATTATTTCCAATTGACCTCCCTCCAACAAATGCGCTCTGTGTTGGGCTGATGATACTGTTCATGTTATTCTTCTATCTATGCTAGTACTTTGGTAATGATCTTGTATAGGATATTGCATCATGCAATAGGTCTAAACTGCTCAACCTTGCTCGCATTGATGTGCTTAGGAATAAGGCTTACAAAAGTCTTGTTCCATTCCTTCAATATTTTCCCTTATAGAAGAATTCTCTCACTTGTCATCTCTTCCCTTAACACGTCCCAGTTCTTTTGGAAGAACCTCCCATTAAATCCATCAGGCCCTGATGCCTTGTTTGGATGCATTGAGAAAAGATGATTTCCTCAAACTCAGTTATTTGCTTTATACCTCTCATAATTGTTTTAGGAATGGCTTTGACACTGCCCCCATTACCAAACTACTCTCTGAAGTAGTCAAATACCAGTCTCTTAATGTTCCCTTGACCCTGAACTTTTGTTCCATTTCCATCTTCCAAGAATTGGATATTGTTCTTGTTCCTCCGAGCTTTGATTGAATTCAGGTAATACTTAGTACACCTCTCTCCTTCTTTTAGCCACAACATTCTAGATTTTTGTCTCACTAGGCTTTCGTAGTTTTCTGACATATTGTTGTATTTTCTGATCAACTCAGCTTCCTCTACCCTTAAATTATGGTTTTCTGGTTCTTGCATTATTCTTCTTTGACACTATTGTAGAGCCTTCAAAGCCTCCTCCTCCTCCTTAGATCTTGGTACTGCATTTCTTTTGCTGAGAGCTTTCAATTGGTCTTTAACATATTTCAGTTTCATTGTAAGTTTAAAACCTTTTGTACCTTCCACTAGCAGCGTCAAGCCCTCCTCCAATGCTTGTCTAAACTCTGTATGGTCCAATACATAATTACTTTAGTTTCTTTTTCTTCTCTCGCTCTTTTCTTTGCCACGAACTCTTCTCCCACTCTTTTCTTTAGTGGAATTCTCTCTCTATCCCTATCTTTTCTCTAACACAGCTTTTTTCTCTTCTTTTCTATTTGTTCTTGACTATGTCCTATTTGTATATGCCTGTTTAAGTCCCTGACTTTGTAGAATGTGGTGAAAATATTGGGATTCACATCGTGCTCTAAAATCTGGTAAAGGGGTAATAGCCATTCTTGTAAATCCGAAATACACTTGGAGATAGCCTTACTTGAGTTGTGTGATACTGAAGAAAAGATGCATGAGTTTTTAGCAAGGGTCATTTTCCAGGCCCGAGACAGTCTGGTATGTGACTTCTCTTGTACTTCATGGGCTAACCTATAATGCCAAATTTTTATTTTGCTGCTATTCTGATCTCGATTCCATTTACTGTATTTTTCTTGTCGATATATTCTCACTGACTGATGTTTCTGGCCACATTGCAAAAGAAATATGGAAGTGTTCATGTATAGATATAAAAAAGAATTGTCTATATGAGCGCAATACTGAAATTATGACGATTTAAAATATCTTTTTATATATTGTTAAATGTCCAAAATCTAATTCAAATTTGGCCTAAAATGCAATTTCAACCTTGTTATAATTTAAAAGTTATTTAATTCAACCTCTTGTCACGAAATTGAATGGATAGAAAATAGAGATCCCAAACAAGGATGATTCAATTGGAACAAATGTTTCGTTAAGCAACTCGCTTGTCGGCAAAGACCCCCGTGTCCAAAATCCAATTCTCAATCATAGCCTGAGAATTCACGGACTGGTCGGCGGGCACAAGATGCCCAGCTCCTAACAAAACCGCATGGCTCAAGCTCCCCCATTTTTGCACGTAACCAGCAAGCTCACCCTCTACCTTCCATATCTCCCTCTCCGCCATTAAAAACCTCTCTATACCGTCCCATTTCATCGTCTTAACCCATGCCTCCACAGAAACAGCGCTATCTCTAAGATCATAAAGTCCCTGGTACAACAACACTTTGCTCTCCTCCACCAACAACTCTACCATGTACTTGACGCTCTTCATTACGTCCCCATGCAACGCCGCCTGCACCACGTCGCTGCAGTCGTCGAAGACCGTGGATTCGTTGGCTCCTAATCCCTTCTTCACATCATTTGATTGTAGAAGGTTTCTTACCAAGTATGTTTTGTAAGGTTCCTTTTTTGTGTAGTCGAACAAAGTTGCCAGCCCTGTGAAGTTGCTTAGCATATGAAATACCTCGTTTCTTGTGTCTGTTGCCTCAGTCCATTTGCCCATTTCGATCAACCTCACTGCCTTTGTTTGGACTTCCTCCAATTTATTCTTTTGTCTCTCGTTGATTAAGCCGGAATAGTAAGCGTTGGCTGCATGTGTTTGGACTTGCGTCACTGGGTCTGTTATCCCGTTACCTATAGCAACGCCTTGTAGGTTCACTTGTTCTGATACTGGAAAGTTCTTGTTCTTGTTTAGAATGTGATACCCAATTGCAGGAACGTACTTTCCTGCATAGCTTTCACCGGTGATGTAAAGTGGGCGATTCTTGAAAACTGGGTCCAGTTCAAGAAACCCTTTAATTGCGGCGAAAAGATGGCTAGCAACAGAGTGTTGATCTCTAGGTATATCGTCAGGTTTTGAGGCAATACTGAACCCGACTCCTACTGGATTATCCAGGAAAACTAGTCCGAAAATTCGGTTCCAAGAACCTGGGTTGCGTTGGAGATCAGGAAGTTGATGCGTGTTTGGTTTCTGAGGGTCAACAACATGGTAAGGGCCGAGTTCAAGGAAGTTTCCAATCATGGAAGAACAGCCAGGACCACCCTGAAGCCATATGAGAAGTGGGATCTCTGGGAGAGGTGAAGTTGAGTTCTGTGCTTCATAGAAAGTGTAGAAAATGGCTGAGTTGCTTGCGGGATCAACCGGAAGGTAACCAGATTTTGTGGGTAGAGCTTCTATAGGAAGCGCGGACTGAACTAAGGAAGTTTGGTAGTGGAGGAAACAGAGAAAGAGGACAAGGGTGAATTGGAGGAAAGAGGAGGAGACTGTAGTCGTTGATTCCATGAGTGGTTGGATGGTTATTTTGACGGAAGTGGTAAGAAAGTGTTCTGCATAAATTGGAGCAGCTTTGATTCATATGGATTTATGTGGTTACAAGCAAATTCGAAATCGCTGGGCTGTTGAAAGCAACAATGTCCAGTTGGCTGTAATGAAATTTCTTTGCCTGTGGCTGGTGTTTCTTACATGATGTGACCTAACCTTACATTGTCCGGACCCAAAAGTTCCATTCCTATTATTTTTTGACGGACAATTAAAAACCCGTTGACATTACTTTGCCTTTCACTATCTATTGTTTGTTTCCGGTGCAATGGATATTCTGTGAAAGCCAAATGTACAATTTCTTTTATAAACAGCATAACATTCACTAAAACGTTAATTTCAGTATCAAAGAGAGTTATAACTTGTGCATTGAAATGACCAATATTATTACAATAAAATAAAATTGTCTTTTCAAACTTGCAACACTATTATATAGTTTCATGGGAACAAAATATTCTTAAAAAGGCAATTAAATCCCCCTTTTTGGTTATTATTCTCAACAATACAAATGTATCAAGTTACCAAACCCACTCTTTAAGCTTTTTTTTTTTTTGATTACAAGAAAGAGAGCAACTAGAAAAACTTTAAGGAAAACAAACACGCGGTTAACGCGTGCCTCGGTGACACGAGGTGCCAGTCTTGTCTTGATGAAGACGATGGACAACCGGTAGAGGAGGGTCTTGAAGAAGGTGGACCCCAGGGACAGCCAAGCCGGCGAGGTGAGCGAGAGTATCAGAGCACTGGTTCCCTCCACGATGGATATGCTGGATGTGCACCTCCCAAGTCCTGTGAAGTAGCTCTCGGGTTTTTGTCAACAACAAAAAATTCCAGTCAGTCCCTATGTAAGAAGCAGAAAGAAGATTGATAACCTCCAAGGAATCCACTTCCAGAATGATACGGCAGAAACCCAGCGACCAGGCCATGGTGAGGCCCGAGTGGACACCCCAAAGTTCGGCAAGAAGGGGAGAGGTCGGGCCAATGCTGTGTAAAAGGCCGCCACACCACTACCCATTCCAATCTCGAAGGAGGCCGCCCGCCGACGCTTCGGACGGGCCTGGCTTAACTGCTTCGCCGGTGTTGAGTTTGACCCAGCTCACTGGGGGTTTGGACCAACCCACCAGACTACCCCGGGAATCCCCTGCGGGGAGGAGACACAGTGTTCGACAGACCGGGCCTGCATGATCCAGTCGACGAACGCCTTAATTGCACGATGACCAGTCGCCGGCCACTCAAAGTCAACGTCAAAGACGCTTTTATTATGCCAAGACCAAAGCATCCAGCATGCAACTCCAAAGATAACAACCCAGTCAGTGGGCAGAGCTGGAGCGGGAGGTTTGAGATTGGAGAGGACCCACTACTCCAAGTCGGCCTGGAAGAAATCCGACTGGATCACTCCCTAGGGGAACTGGTGCCAAAAGGCGGTAACCCACGGACAGTCGCGCATGACATGGAGGGTAGACTCCTCCTGACCACAAAAGTGGCACCTGCTATCCCCAGCGACATGACGCGCCACACGCTGTTGGTTCGTCAGGAGCCGATTTTTGGCCAGGAGCCAGAGGAATGAACGAACGAATACGTTGTGGCCTCTCCCACTTTCAGATGACCTCTTAAAGGTGTGCCTGGGGGTTCGGAGACTGACCGTCGAGGACCTCGTAGGCCGAGGCGACTGTAAAATGCCCATGGTCGGTATGAGCCCAACTAATGGTGTCCGCCTGAGGGGACTCAGTGATGACGGATAACAAAGCAATATGCAGACAAACCTTGTCCGGGAGGAAAGATTGGAAAAGACGCCAGTTCCAGTGACCGTCGCAGACCAGTAATCGGCTACTTTGTCATGGAGGATGTCAGCTGGAATTGGGGAGGTGACCACCGCGTGGAGGGAGCCCCAAGTGCTCACCCAATTATCCAACCAGAAGGAGATGTGATGGCCATGGCCCAACTGCCAACGGACACCCTGGCAGATAGTTGGCAAATCGCTGCGAGACCCCTCCAAAAAGGCGATGCCCCTTTGCGAGCGATCGACTAGGGTATGTGGTACGGAGATAGCCGGTACTTAGCATGCAAAATATGGATCCAAAGGGCATCGGGTTTTGTAATCAAGGCCCAGCCCAACTTCATGAGCAAGACGTCGTTGGAAGCACGAATCTTCTTAATGCCTAGGCCCCCTGCGTGTTTAGGCATACACACCGAGTCCCAGTTTACTAAAGACAGTTTCCGATGGGAAGTGGTGGAATCCCAGATAAAATTTCACATAATGCATTCCAACTCATCACAAAGCCCCCTCAGAAGCTGAACCGTTTGCATCGTACAAATAAGGAGGGTCGAGATCACAAATTGGGTTAAAGTGACTCGCCCGACTAAGGATAAGGTTTTCGCCCGCCACCCGACGAGTTTCTGTTGTGCATGGTCGAGGATATATTGATACGAGTGGCGCGTGTACCGCTCATGCAAGAGAGGCACACCAAGATATCTGCCCAGGTTGTTGGTGCAGGAAATGGCTAGATGAGAACTGATGTGACTCGCGATATCCTGGGGAATGTTACAGGAGAAGAAAATCTTAGTTTTGGCCCGGTTAACCTGCTGCCCTGAAGCCGCACAGAAGTGCTCAAGAGTCCGGGCAACAATGCAGGCCTGCGAGACCGTTGCTTTGGTGAACAGGACCAGATCATCCGCAAAGAACAGGTGCGATAAGGGTGAGCCGGTAGGGCTTAACTTCAGCGGGAGCCAGTGACCATATTCCACAGCCCGAGAAATGAGATGATCGAGACGTTCCATGCAAAGAACAAACAGGTACGGCGAAAGAGGGTCACCTTGCCAGATCCCGTAGGAAGGGGTGAAAGGGGCTAATAAGGTGCCTTGCCAAGCCACCTGCATGGAGACAGTCGACACATAACGCATGATGACCCCGAGCAGAGGATCGGGAATACCGATGTCAGCGAGAGTATTATGGATAAAGTCCCAGCGAAGCCTGTCATAGGCTTTTTCGAGGTCAACTTTAATCGCAAAAGCACTGGTCCAACCGGTCTTCTTACGCATAGAGTGGATGGCTTCCTGGGTGAGAATGATATTATCCGTAATGTGGCGACCTGGGATAAAACTACACTGAGGAGCCTGGACTAAAGAATCCAGATGGGGCTTTAAACGATTCACGAGGACTTTAGAGAGAATTTTGTAGGACACGTTACAGAGGCTGATGGGATGGAACTGGGTGAGCAGAGTCGGGGAGGGAGTTCTGGGTATAAAGACTAGAGTGGTCTGGTTGATCTCCGGTTCCCAGACTTCGGATGTGCTCGGTCACTTGAGGACCGACTCGCGCCCATTGGTTGTGGTAAAAAAGAACATTAAACCCATCCGGTCCAGGGACTTTGTTAGGGGACCTGCCAAAGATGGCATTCGTAACTTTAGAGGGGTGAATGGGGCGGGCCAAGTCGCTCTGACTATCCAAAGAGAGGGCAGGGAAAGAACCAGAGAGCGGAAAAAGAGCGCCAGGCTCCGAAGCTGGACAGTAGAGTTGGGTAAAATACTCATGGACTAACTGGTGTAATTGACCTGGGTCTGAAACCACACTCCCCTGGGTGTCCTTGAGGCTCTTTATATGCAGCTTCTGATGTTTGGACTTGGTGAGGGTGTGATAATATTTGGTGTTGTGATCCCCCTGCGTGATCCAGTTACTGCGTGATCCAGTTACAGCGAGCCTTTTGGTGCCAAAACATTTCCTCCTCGCTTAGCACTTGCAGTAGGTCCCCACTTAACTTGGCCTCCAACTCCAACAGGTTGTCCTGGGGGGCCCGAGTCAAAGCAAGTTGAATGCCCTGAAGGCGCACTAACAGGCGTCGCTTTCGGTAGAAAATATTCCCGAAGTTCGAAGAATTCTATCGTTGAAGTTGGGTGGCCAGAGTCCCCAGAGCCTTGTAGAGAGACGCCTCGGCTGGGTTCCAATGGGCCGCAATGACATCGTCAAGGTCTGGGTGAGTGAGTCAAGCGTTGAGAAAGCGGAAAGTAGGTGATCGAAGTGGGGGAGAAGGCCTCTGCGGGAGACGAATGCACATGGGACGATGGTCCAAGCCAAGGAACGGTAAATGTAGGTTGGTAGTGTTCGGGAAGGCACGAATCCACTCGTTCAACCCGAAAATCCTGTCAAGTCACGCTTGAACTGAGCCTCATTTCCACGTAAATTTGGAGCCGATATAGCCAAGATCGTGCAGGCTACTAGCTTGGACCCAGTTGAGGAAGTGGGGATTCACAACCCTGGTGGACGCGGAGCCGCCCGTTTGTCAGCATGCTCCAGTTTGGCATTGAAATCGCCGCCGATAAGCTAGGAGAGAGAGACTGACCGCCCAATCCCCTCGAGGGCCGGCCAAAGGTGCCGTTGAGTAGCAACAGTGGGGTTGGCGTAAACCGCAGTAAAAGCAAAAGACGCAGAGCCAAGAGCAACAGTGGAATGAATAAATTGACAGTGGGAGAAAGTAATAGAAACATGGTACCTATCGCGCCATAAGAGCCAGATCCCCCCGGAATAGCCTATAGCTTCCACTCGAAACGAGAAATCGACGCCCAAAGACTGAATAACCGCCTGAGCCCGGTGTCCACGAATGCGGGGTTCCATCAAAACGAGGATCCCCATATTATAACTACGAAGGTAAGTACGCAAAATCATAAGGAAGCCCCCCTCCTCCCTTGGCAATTCCTGATAAGAATAGACATAAAAGCGAAGCACAGAGAATTATGTACCTCCCATAGGAGCGTCTTGGATCTTAGCTGCCGACGAGGGCTGCTCCTGTTGCTCACTAGGGACATCTGGGTCCCGAGCGGGAATGACAGGGGTCCACTGGGAATATCTGGGGGATCTGGGCACTGAGGGAGGAACCCTGGTGGGTCGGTAGCCCCTGGCCCCACTTCGCTGTCCATGAGGGGTTGGGAGTTCGGACCAGTATAGTCACGGGCTGCCAAAATAGGGCTGCCGCAGATGATTTCCATATGGGTGGGAATCTCTATGGCCACGTGATTGTCGGCCTGGGTAGGTTGCAAAGGTACCAGAGAGACAGGCTCGGGGATGGGCGTCGAAGGAATGCGAGCCCGAGAGCTTTCACCCTGGGTTGACAGGAGTGGGCTGGTCTTGGAGCGCCGAGGCCTGGGCTTGGTACTTGGGGAGGCTCCTGGGGCTGTGAAGACAAGCCCACTGCTGGGAGTGGGCTTGGGCCTATTAGGTTGGTCCACATGCAGTCGGCGGCCCAAGCTCACACCTTCAGCCCGTGGAAGCTCCTCGGGCGCTGGTGCTGAAGTGGGCGCTAGTGCCATCCCATCCGTAACATCCAGCGCCACGAAGCGTGAGCCTGTCAGGGGAGAGGACGATGGGTGGCAGCACGCGGGAACAGTCGTCCGCTGGCCAGTGTGCCGTTGGGTAGGGGAGCATTGAGACGCTGGCCGGGCACGCCTTTGGACCTGAATCTAAGGACCATAGCGCGAGGGTAGAGTGTCGGAAGCCGACTCTAGCCCGGGAGGCCGTTTGTCCGTATCCGTAGGTAGGTTGACCGTCGCTGGTAGGTCAGGGACCGGAACCAGGTGCTTAGGCGTGACCGTTTGACGACGTTGCGGGCAGGCGAGGAGTTTGTGCCCAACAACGCCACAGTGGTAACACAATTGAGGAGGACCCTCATAAATAACCGGGAGTGTTTCACCGTCAAGGTCGACCGTCGTCTTCAAAGGTCGCTGCAAGTCAAGTTCGACCGCAATGCGGGCATAGCGGCCTCGGTGAGCTAATAACGTTGTTTCATCGATTTTCATCATCCTACCAATGACATTTCCCAGTGCAGTAAGAATATCGGGGTGGTACCATGTAAGGGGAAGGTCCAAAATGCGTATCCACGTAACAGCGTGGGTGATTTGGCCATGCTTGGGTCGGAAGTGAGAGACCAAACGTTGAACCGAGAGAGTCTGACCAAATATCATCCAAGGGCCATCGGCGAGGGCGTGGAGGAAGTCGACCTCCTCCTTGAATCGAACCAGGTAGAAGTCATGATTGAGGTCCAGGACTTTGATCGGTTCGGACAGTTTCCAGAGAGCATGCAGGCGCGAATGGAGAGCTTGGAAGCCAATGCGTCGACCGAGCAGCTTAACAACCACCGTAAGGCGCCATTGGTGATCCAGTTTGTCCTTGAAGGAAGAAGACAATGTCAGGCCGCCGCCGAGTTCACTGGAGATCGGAGTGACGTCTCCCTCCTCGAGCGCAATCGGTTTATCGGTGAGACAGGGTGCAGGGGCGTAGAGGGGACCATCGGGTGAGTCACCAATCACTGCTGCGCTATAGGACAACGACAAGGAACTCGGTGTGGGATCATCCCGCTTCTGCATCCTGCTGCGTTTAGCCAAGGAGCCCTCCAAAGCGGGGGACGCCATGGGCGTGCCCAAGGCTAACAAGGAGACACTAAGCTACAACCTACAGGACAGGCAACAACCGTGGGCCGACAGGGACGGCAAAACCGAGCTAGGAGCAATGGAAACAGCCACCGAAAATAGAGAGATAGAGAAATAGAGAGAAAGATGAGAGTTTTGAAGCATTGGCTTGTGTAGCCCATTATAGGTCAAAGGTCCTTAAGTGAATTTACTGTCTGCATATCCTACACATCTAATTGATGTCAATTTATTATGCACATATAATTGATCACAAAAGAGACTCTCTTCACTAATATCATGAATAACACATTGGATTTAGTAATAGATTTAGTTTTAGTATGATACGAGAATTGAATATTAGTTTAAATAATTTTTAAAGTTATAAATAATCTTTCAATATATTGCATTAACCTTGACTGAAAAAATAATAATAATATAACTTTGAAATAATAACTATTTCTTTAATCTTATTAATATTATTTTTCAAATATTTCACATATAAATAATAACTACAGTTAATATAAGACAAAGTTCATTTAATTATCATATAAATATAAAATTAAGAATAATAAAAAGTACTAAAAATATTGTAATTGCATCATATAGTAAAAATATTATATCAAAATATCATATATTAATACTAATATAAGTGTATGACTCCATAAGCATTACAATAAAAATTGGTGAATAATATTATTCAATCTAAATCCTTTCAATTGTAAATCTTATTTATCCTTATCGTGAACATTATTCATCCTTATCTTATAACACTACACAGTTGTATTTAAGGGCTATACTATTGGTTCATGCCCTATAACTAATCAGTTGGTTAAAGTTTAGTAACAAAATAATTTAAAGGAATTATATGTCTTGTATATATTTAGATTTATATGATAAAATTCATGGAATAATTATATATTGCAAATAAAATTATGATGAGATTATAGTTATGAGATTCATATTGCATTTATATAATATCCCTAAATTATTTCTAGTCATTTTTTTATAAAGATTAGACATTAATAAAACGTAAAAAGACTAACATAAGTTATGTTTTTCTTTATGAAGGAAGTAGCTGATTTTATAGGCTAGTATAGAGATACTTAAACAAATATGTAGGTGCTTCTTAGAGAACAAGTTCATTGAATTGACCCATATAAAAATTTCATTTGAAACGTTACTTATTTGTCTATAGAAATTCTCATTGTGATGATCCTTGGATTTGAGATCTCCAAAGTTATCCTATACAAGGATTGTTATTTTTTGATACTACTTATGACTTATTCTAATTATCGATAGTTCTGTCAGTAGTCATTGGATGTAGCATGAATTATATGGAGGTAGTTGAGTGATCAATATAAGATTTGTCACCATAAAATAATTAGGGAGAATACTCTGTTATTTTCGATTAATAATGATTCAAAAAATCTTTGGCCAAGGTAGGATGACGATTTATAAATATTTTACAAATGTCATTAATTGAATCAATAACTAATAGTGGAGAACTAATATAATTAGACTCAAAATAGAGTAGACATTAATTTCATAGTCTATGTCTAATCAGAATATTATATGATGAAATGATTGAATTATACAAAAAAAATGCACGAAAAGGTTATTTAAAACTATTTTGACATTCCTAAATATTTGGGTGATCATGATGTGTTGCTAAACGTCAATTTTGATATATGGATATAAATTATTTAATTAGAGAAATAAAGATAATTAAAGGAGCCTAATTTATCTAATCCCAAATATAATTTAAGGTTATAATTTGTATCCATTGCTAATATATTTGAAAACCTAATGGGTGACATATAAATAACACGTTGAAGAGAGAAAAGATATTTTAATTAAATTGGACTTGAATGGAAAGTTTGAGAAACTTTATGATTAAATATGATATATTTAATAAATAATGATCAGTATGAGACATAGGATCCTATTTAAACATAAATAGTATTTAATTATAATTATTTATAATTCTAATTAAAATTTAATTGTAATTAGAATTTAATTTTAATTAAATTACTATAATGTCTAAACTTGGAGCTAGCACTCCTTACTTAACTCTTTCTATAATAATTACAGAGTTCTCTCAACTTGTTCTGTGGATACTGTTAAAAGTGGGATACTTGTGTAGCTATGGTGGTTGAGATGAGCTAATTTTGGAAATGATGTGAGGGATACTACAAGAAAAAAATTTCAGAATAAGATACGAATTAAGATTCTTACTTTATTATGATTTATATGTTAATCATTTTATAGAATTTTAGTGATCTTAACTTTTGAAAAATTAAATAAAAAAATTTCATAATTATTTCAGGACGTACTAAAATCAAACCTTTTGTATCAAACTTAACTCTTAAGAATTATATTCCTTAGAAATTACAATTTTCTATATTATTGAATTTCTATTATCTTCAGGGAATACTTAATACAATCGAAGCTATACCACCAAAAGGAGCATGTTAGCCCTTTAACTAATCAACCTGAAATTAATCCATCATATATTTCTTAGTTTAACAAAGATCAACTATTGTTTCATTTAACTGAAGAGATATATCCTCATTTAATTAATTGTTGGGAAACATTAGTATCTGCCTACTTCTTAAAGCACAACAAATATAATTGTTCAACAATAACCTAAAGTAGTGTCCTTTAATGATATATAAAGTCGGTTGGTTACTTATGAAATGCTTCTTAAAGCACATTAAATATAATTATTCACTATCAATATAGCACAAAAGGCAAATTTTGCAATTCCAACTAATCATCCTATATCTCACAACAAAAATGGAAATTATGGACGAGGTCATGGTAAGTTAGTAATAAAGGACAATGTGGATAAGGAATTTATTCCTATTAAAGTCAACAATAATCCTTTGTTACGTGACAGATCTTTGGCTATACAAATCATTCTATTCTTAATTGTTGAAACAGGTTTAATGTTAATTTTTTTCCGCAACAAAGTCATTTCAATTGAAGAAGCTATGATAACAGGGAAATCTTGCTCTCCTTCCAACACCATTTGATAAGAAGAACTTCAATTCCACGATAGGTCAACCTTGGCATCTTGCAATTCATCATATTACAATAATATGGCTTCTTTAAATATAGCCAATGAGTACAAGGTTAAGGAAAAATTAACTGTTGATAATGGTACAAGGTTACATATTTCTCGTGTTAGTTTCACTTCCATTTTTCATTTTCATTTTTTTTCCTTCAAAAGAATTTTCCTTGAACAATATTTTCCATGTTCTTAATGTTACTAAGTCATTATTATTTGGGCAAAAATTTTATTATGATAATATTTGCTTCTTTAAATTTCATCCTAACCATTTTCTTGAGAAATATCATATTACCGAGGATATAATGCTACAAGGAACAAATGAGTTGTGGCTTTACAACAAACTAAGTGTTAGTCTATAACAACAAAATAATTTGAATGCTGCAGATTTTTTAGTTAAATTAGATGATTGCCATGATCATCTTGGACATCCAAGTTATCTATTCCTTAGATTCTTTGGGTGTGCCATTTATCTTTTACTTCGTCCCTATAATAAAAATAAGTTTTCTTTTCATTTAAAGCAATGTATTTTCATGGGTTACTCTACTATTAATCATGGTTATCATTGTCTTGATAAGGAGAGAAGAAAATTGTATTATACTAGGCATTTATAATTTAATAAGAAGGTTTTTCCTTTTTAATAAATTATGAGATCTGAACCAAATCATCCTATCCTATCCAATCCAATGATAAGACTTCTTTTTTACTTCAAATTACTTCTCCACTACACAACTAATTGTTCCTACAGTATCTTCAGGTAATTTTAATCTTTTTACAAATCCTATCTCACCAATCCCTAGCAATCTTATAACAACTTCATATCCTCCTTCTTATCTTACTTCCACTGCTCAACCACATCCCACATGTAACCACTCTATGCAACTTCATCCCCCATATTATATAGATGTGCTACCTTACATCTTTTACGAAAATCCAATCCATTCGCTTTCATTACTAATGAACCTTCCTCCTTTACCAATATAAATAAGATATAAACCTTGCGTGAAGCTATGGAACTTGAAATTTATGTATTGTAGAGAAATAATATATGGGACCTTATCCCACGTCCATCTAGAAATATTGTGTGGCAGTCATTGGGTTTGTAAAATTAAAAGAAAAGCATATGCTACCACTGAAAGATTAAAATCTAGGTTAGTGGCCGATGGGTATATATATAAAAGAACATGGTCTAGGCTGTAATGAGACATTTAGTCCTATTGTTATAATAATGTTAGTTTTATCTATTTCTATTTGTAGAGGATGGTCATTATGTCACCTTAATGTTATTAATGCATTTCTTTTTACATGGCCATTTAAAGAAAATAACATATATGGGCCAACCTCAAGGATTTGTTGATAGCATTCATCTGGATTATGTCTGCAAATTGAACAGATCTTTATATAGACTTAAGCAAGTATCAAGTCCATGGATCCAATAATTGAGAAATTACTTGATTAGTATTGGTTGTGTTGGTTCTCATGCAGATTTCTCTTTATTAATACATAATTGCATTTATTTTTTTATTGGTCTATGTTGACCATATAGTGGTTACCGGAAGTAACACAACTGTGGTTAACTTAATTATTGCTTTTCTCTTTAAAGAGTTCTCTTTATGTGATTTAGGGTAATTGCACTATTTTCTTATAATAGAAGTGATAAACACTCTATTGGTATTTTCTTATCTACAAAATCCTCTGTCTCAAACATTTTAATAAAGGTTGTGATGACTAATTGTACGTGGTGTTCCATTCTCATGGCAGAAAAGGAAAAAAGAACTCCATTGTTGAATAAGGAAGCTACTTGATTTAGACAATTTTGTAGCAGTCTTTAATATGTCACTTTAACAAGGCTAAGCATATCCTTTATGGTGAATAAATTTTGTGAAATCATGCATAAACTTAAAAGGGTTTTGCACTATTTAAAAGGTAACATTTATCATAATCTCTTTATCTCTAACTGTTATATGGATAAGTTAGTTACCTTTAGTGATGTTGAATGGGGTGATTGTCCTGATGATCGCAAATTAATGGGTGGCCATTTTGTTTTTCTTAGCAAAAATTTACTTTCTTAGAATTCAAGAAAACAATAGACAGTTGTAATATTTTCTATAGAGTTTGAGTTCAATGAACAAATGTTTATATTTAACTTAAATAATTGACGCAGTTGTTATATGGTTTTGGAGTTCACTTTTACGGCCTGTTTAGTTCAAACTAAACAATATAATAGAGCAGGAATAGAATAATTATTATTAGGAATAGAAAAGATGAGGAATAGAATAGAACAGGTATTACTTCGTTTGGTTCAAGTAAAGGAATAGATAAAGAATTGCTATTCCCGTGTTTGGTTTGAAAATATAAACTTGGAATGAGAAAGGAATAAGTAACAAAAAGACCAAAATAT
>JANIHZ010000208.1:17811799-17821999 GCA_027478365.1 Erythroxylum rufum | reverse complement strand
GCACATGATAGGAATCTCAGTAGTATGATCACATCATAATTTCCTTCATGCTATGTCATATATCATGGACTTCATTACTTTGATTAAAGATCAATATCAATTCATAAACAATGAACACCAAATTAATGAAATATGCCTTGCTTTATTTATTCATAAAGTCTGTACACAACTTTGTACAAAACGCGCTGAAGGCGATTGCCTTTAGGGCACTACTCTAACAATCTTACAGTACTGTGCAGGTGTAAGTCGACTTACAGGAGATACAAGTCGACTTATAGTACTGTGCATGTGTAAGTCGACTTACATGAGAGTCCAAGTCGACTTACACTAACAATCTTCTTATCATATAAAAATCTTGATAAACTTCTCCATTTAAACAACTTTGATCGACTACGATGAACAATGTCCTCATCGATCTCTCTATTACTTTGAATAATAGATCATAGATACTTAAAATTACTCTTTTTGTGGTATAACTTTTAAAATAATCTTTATCTTCATATTGGAAGCCATCCTATAGCCTGAAAAGTTGCACTATAAGTACTCAGTTTTAGTCTTGCTTAATTTAAAACCCTTTGAATCTAACGTATCTCTCTAAAGTTCTAGCTTGACATTGATACCCTCTTTTGTTTCTTCCATTAAAACAATGTCATCAGCAAACAATATACATCAAGGTATATCCCTTTAGATATTCTTAGTGAGCACATTCATTACTACTACAAATAAAAAGGAACTTAATGAGAAGTCTTAGTGTAGCCCAATATCAATAGAAAAATGATCTGTATCTCCTCTTATCATTCTTACTTGTTCTTTACATCTCCATACATACCCTTAATAACTAGAATATAGGTTATAGCTCCCTTAATTTCTAAACACCTCCACATGATTTCCTAGGTACCTTATCATAAGCCTTTTTTAAGTCAATAAAAACCATGTGTAGGTTATGTTGTCTTTTCCTGCAGTATTCTGTTAATCTTTTAAGGACATGTAAAGCTTCTATCTTGGACCTTCCTGACATGAATCCTAATTGGTTTTCCATCCTTTCTTACTCTCATCTCAATCACCTTCTCCCATAACTTCATGATGTGACTAAGTAGTTTAATGCCTCTATAGTTACAACTTTATATGTCTCCTTTGTTCTTATATAGAGAAATTAGCATACTATGTCTCCACTCATCTGACATTTTAGCGGACTTAAGGATCACATTAAAAAGCTTCGCTAGCCAAGTAAGACCCTACTTGCCTAGGCTCTTCCACAAGTCTACGGGTATCTCATCAGGCCCTACTGCCCTTCGATTCTTCATCTCCGTTAAAGCTCTTTTAACTTTTTCCCTTGTGATCTACCGACAACAAGTTCCAATACCTCTGGGACGTGCTAAGATCAACTAAAGAGATATTATCTTCTACACCTTCATTGAAAAGGTGATAGAAGTATCTTTATCTTCTTCTTTGATGTCATTTTAGCCACGAGCACCTCTTTGCTTCATCTTTTATACAACAGACTTAATCTAAGTCTCTTGCTTTCTGTTTCCAAACTCTTACCAACTTAAAAAGATCTTTTTCTCTATCTTTATATTCCAATCGCTGGTATAATTTCGTGTAAGCTTTGCTTTTAGCTTTTAAGACTATCTTCTTTCCCTCTTCCTTTTCCAGGTTGTAACTTTTTCTATTGACTAACCTCTCTACCTCTGTGGTGTTGTCCAATATAGCTTTATAGGCAACCTTCTTGATCTTAACATTTTATTGCATATCTTCATTCTACCACTAAAACTTTATCTTACTACCCTTAGGTCTTTTAGAATACCAAAGATCTCTTTGCTACTTTCCTTAAAATAGTTACTACTCTCTCCCACATCTGGTTAGCATCTCCTTCCAATTTCTATTCTTCTCCATATAATATTCCATCCCTAAGTTATTCTACCATATCCCCTTTCAGTTCCATCATCTTACTCTGGTATAACTCCTAGAACCTCTCTTCTTCTTCTAATCTTTAATTATAAGATCCATAATCAACAATTTATGTTGAGTTGGCAAGTAAGTGTTAGGTATCACCTTGCAATCCTTGCAACTAGATTGATCACTTTGTCTTATGAGAAACTATTCAATTTGAATTTTTGTAGTTTTACTCTTAAAAGTCACCAAGTGTTCCTCATTTTTCTTAGAAAATGAGTTGGCCATCACTAACTCAAATGCTACCATAAAATCTAAAAAAAAAATCTCACTATCATTTCTATCAACATTCCTAAAAACCCTATGAATTCATGCCCGTCTGAGGTTGCCCTATATGAATAGTAAAATCTCCTCCTAGAATAGCTCTCTTATTAGAAAACATTTGTTAAATCATCTCGTCTAGTTCATCCTAAAATTGGCAATTAAGTTGTTCGTACAATCCTACTTGGGGTGCATAAATATACATCTCATTGAAAACAATACCTTTCACCACAATGTTTAAGGGCATAATCATATTATTAGTCCTCTGTATCCCTACAACATAATGTACGAGTTTCTTGACAATTAAGATACCTATTCCATTTCGTTGTCTCAAACACACTGAATACCAAAGTTTAAACTCATTAATCTTTTCGCTTTAGCCCCCATCCACTTTGTCTCCTAGATGCACGTTATATGAAGTGTGTTATAAAATGTGTTAGTGACATGCTTACAAAAGAGTGTTGATCCAAATTCAACTCACACTTGGTCTACTAATGTTTTGCAATAAAAAGGACGTATAATGGTGGACAACTTACCGGCCTTAGAAACTTGAATAATTTCATTAAATCGCGCTACAACAATGGGAGGCCATTTGAGGTTTATAGGTACATATAAAAAATGGTTTTAAAAATAGTTTTTCTACTAGTTAAAGGTAAGACTGCATACTACTAAACTTCTCCGAGTCCTGCATTTCAATATAATTTTTGACTAGGTTGTTGACGTTGTAGGTAAGTATAAAAAAGGTTCAAATATACTTCTAGCAAAAAATGCAACATTATGCCTAAGAATTTATCTAATGCTCTGAAGCCTGGCATCGTAATAAAAATGAGACGATTGATTCACCAGGGTTGTTGCAACTTTTATTAGTAACAAATGATGGTCTACTAAAATCGAATGTTGGATTTTGTCCAACGTGTGGGCACACACATATATAAATTAATTGTATATTATGAGCTATCATAAGGTTAAGCCTAATTAAAGTGATCTATTAAGGTTGAATGCTTTGGGCTATAAGACATCTAATAAAGTATGAGCCTTAATGTGTAGAGACCTAATAGTTTGATTTCTATTTTATAATGAGTCAAAATAGAAATAAGAAAAACTATAGAAAGAATTAGGGTTATAGTCCTCAAGTTAGATGTGCGATTATCTTTTTTTTATATCCCATAAGTTAGAAAAGTGACGGTTCTTGAGAAAAAATAGACGTAGAAATTAACGTGGAAGACGAATAACTACAAGACTCAAGAATTACATTATTCTCATGGATTCAAGTACGCTTCTACAATAAATCTATATATTCTTGACAATTTGACATAATTATTTATATGATTGGTGATGGTTTTCACCATAAGGAATTTTTTTAAACTCTTTATCATCGAATGGGTATTTTATTAACTTATATGTTGACCATTTGAGCGAATATGCTCAGTTCATACATTTGAGTCACCTCTATTCCAATATTAAGGTTGCCAGAGCTTTTATGATTAAGTGTATAAATTACGCCACAAACAATAACTGGTGATCGTGATACCATTTATCAATAAATGTTGGCAAGAATTGTTTAGTATGCAAAGGATGTCCTTACACTTGTCCACAACATTTTATCCCTAAATGAATAGGTACACAAAAGTTATTAACTTATTTTCAATTAGATGGCTTGTGAGTATCCTTCTCAATGGAGGCACTGGCAGAATCATTCTACCATTTTCATGACACCATTTAAAGCTGTATACGGTATGCACCTCCTTTACATGTTCCGTATTTAGCCGATGAATCCAAAGTCTTTTATGTTAATGAAGTTATGAAAGATGGCCAGGCTATTTTATGTTCACTGCAATATGATATGCATGAAACAATTGGCAAATAAGCATCACACTGAGCGCATGTTTGTAGTCAGGAATTGGGTCTCTGTCAAGCTTCGTTCGTATCGTCAAATCAATAGTGTGCAAGAGTGACGCTCAAAAACTCTCCATCGTATTTGGTCCTTTTCAGCGAAAATGAGCAAGGCTGCGTACCGTGTAATGTTAATTGGACGATGTATGCATTCACCCTTTCCGAATTGAGGAAGCATTTGTGTCAGCACCAGCCTTTCAACTTCAGTTTAAATTTCAATCCTCATCAGAGATCTTCGGTTGGTTAACGGCTGCACATTTGGTGGACAAATTGATGTCAACAATTTGACGTTTATAATCTACATGCTTTGCAACATTAAGCTATGAACTCATTGCCGTGACGTTTATCTTCATGCCCCTTTTCGAAGCATACTTTTGATATTAAACTCGACTCTTACAATGGGAGTGCGAGCACTAAAAGTGTTGATGGCAGTAACAATTATACAGAGAAACACTAGAGACTCCTACATCCTACTGGCTAGGATAGTTTGAGGCAGAATACTTTTATTGCCACAGGTCACTCCCTGGTCTGCAAACAGGCTTCACTCAGAAATCAGACGACATGTACCTCGCGTTCATTTCCGATAAGACCAACACACCTTGAACTTGAAACAATGCTATTGCTCTTCAACAGGCTACGGGTGCCACACTTGGGTTTAGTAGTACTGTTTTGCTTTGCTATAGCATTTTTCTGTGCAGACTGCAGATCTTCAATTGCCTGAGATTCTGCAGTGTTCTGTGTGGATGCACGAGATAGAGACGCTGCATTTCGCTTTACATCATTCTCAGTTTCATCTAATGTGCAGACTCTCTCCCTGTGAATATGTATAGGCAGAATGAATTGGAAAAGGTGTACTTAAAAGTATACTTGAGGAGATTAAAAGAAACAAATGACGATTCTCCAGGCCATTACCTAGGCAACGAGGTGGCATGCTTCCTCTGGAAAGGACTATTTCTTTCACTTTTCCCATCAACTTCCTCAAGATGAGCAAACTGTTCCTTAAATCGGTCAATACCACTGAAAAAGATTATTCGAACAAAGTTATCCACAAGAAATAAGAGAAAATAAAACAACAAGAGAGAAGGCAGGCACTCAACCAATGCAATTAACTTTAAATTGTAACAATCATTCTTCTAAAACTGAGACACTAAGATATGAATAATCAAAAATTGATGCTAGCTAATTCTCTTTGAAACAATAATTTGCCATATGGAAACACTGTACCCATACTAAAATTACTTGGGGATAGTAATGGACCAACTCAGCCCAAGCCTGCCCAAGGCACACTAAACGATGTCATTTAGGTATAGCCAACCAAAACAACATTGTTTTGGTCTATAGGTTTAGATATACCAAAACGACGTCAGCATGGCAATGTGCGTCAGGCCTTTCATGTCGGCCCCCCAGGCCTGACCCCAGCCTGAAGTCCAGTCAACCTGAACCTTGCCCGTTAACTTTAGGTTTACCAAGTTGGGCCAATATTGTCAAGCCTATTCTGACCTCTTCAAGAATAATCATCATAAAAAATTGTCAGGTTTTGTTACCTAGAAGGGAAATTTGATTTCTATAACCTTCTTCCAATAGTCATGATTACCTTCCCAAAGATGGAAGTATAAGACGACCTACTGCATTCCAAAGAAGGAAATTCAATCCAATTGAACAGTACTAACTGTGTTCTAATATCCACAGCCAATCAAGTGATTGTTTCATGATTCTCCCTTCCCCAGTTTTACCTAACAGACAAAAAATTTTAACAGCTATTTTGATCAAAGACTGACCTTGGATACATAAAGTGAGTCTGGTCAGTGCCCTGGAGGTACTCTTTCAGCATATCAGGATGATACTCCAAAATCTGTATGCTGACTATTAGAATAGAAAGGGCGGGGGGGCACTGCCAATTCGAGCATAAACTATTACATACTGTTTACTTACCTCTCTGTAAATCAGCTCTCGTACATCATCTCTAGTTAACTTCCTTCTCTCAAATTCAAACTCGAATTTTGAAATAGGTTGCCTTGATGGTTCATTTTCCTTATCCGCCAGACAATCAAAATATGGATCAGCCAATGCCTGGAGAAAGATCAGATGCCAGTGTTAAGAAGGAATAGTTGATGCATTTCAAATTATTCAATATGATCTTATTGGAAAAGCTATGAATTTTAAACTATTGGTTCTACTAAATCTTATCTCTTCAGCAGATGGCCGATCTTTAGGATCAAATGCCAGTAACCGCTCAAGTAAACGCAGAGCCAATGGGTCTGCATTTGGAATTCTATTAATCAATGGAATTCGTTTCTTCTTCCGCATGCTACTCAGGTACTTTCTTGCCTTTTCACTCCCAATCTGCAAGCCAAAAACAGAATCAAATGGTTGAGAAATGAGAGCATAACTGAGGAGACTACCAAATCAAGTCATGAACAATGGCACTGATTTTCCTCAGTGGCCAAACAAAAGAAGGTGATAATGTGACAAACCCGTGCAATGGTTTCAGGAGATGGGGTGCCAAGCAAATCAGTTATCAGGTCTAATTGATGCACCACATGTTTTCCAGGAAACAACGGTCTTCCCATCAGTAACTCTGCAAATATACATCCTATGCTCCAAATATCAATGGCAGGAGTGTACTGCAGAAGAATAAAAACAATGACCAAAATATTAAGTTAGGTCCAGATCCGAAATGAGGTTAAACTCATTGATTAAGAAATTAAGCTCTGTACACTGTTAATTAATACTGAAAGGAATCGCTAACTAATGACAGAAAAATGCCCACTACATCTTTTGAGCTAATGCATGTGTCTGAAACAACAGGTACTGCAGCTTCTCCAAATACTTAGTGACTTTGAATACTTTGGATGAGCATGAGCTAAATAAATATTCTGTAAAGAAAATGAATCGATATTCATCTGAAAGATCATTTCACTGACATTGTGGCATAACTAGAACAATAAGCAATTTAACACTCCCCCAAAAATAGCAATAATCACTAGTATATCTGAAAGTGTGTAACCACACGCGCATCAGCTCTTTGTGGCGTAATGTGAATGCGTCAGCAGCAGTAGCACTAGGGCAGAATAAATCCCAGTTCCACAATGTAAAGAATATATGCCAGCCACAATCATTAAACACGAGAAGGGAATGAAGTAGTGATAAGAATGGAGAAATAAGGATAAAGAGAAAATTGGGCAAGGGTATGAGGAGGAAAGAAACAAACAAATGCAAGAATTTATCTATAATATATCTTTAGACAGCCCATAAATTCATGAAAGTGACTGGGCAATTTATGCCTTGTGTAAACTATAAAAGTCAGACAGGTCAACACATGCCATAATGGTCAACACTGCCGTAAGTGAAACTTTGAATTGACGTTAATGCTGCAAAGGAACTATTATAAGCAACGAAATTTTCATGAGATATACATATGCCAAAAAGGACAAATAAAAAAAGGGGCATGCAGAACTAAATTTTCTTATGTTTGCAGAAGCAACCATATTTAAGTGAACAAGTGATGCAGGACAATATATGACTAAATCGACTTATTAAACCTATGTTTCTTTCTTAATTTGAACTTGCTGCCCTAACCTCTGCCTCTGCCTAAATCAATTAGACGTGGATGACTCACTTGTCCAGTTAAAGGTTTCAGAAACAGCTTTGAATCGATAGCTAGTAGGGTGAAGGTAATGAGCAGAACAGATAAAGAAAAGGACAACGAGAAGAAGACTGTTACTCCAGATTAATAGAGTAAGCAGAAAGTTTAAGAAATTAGTGAGGAATTCTTTTGTTTGACAAATCCAATAGCAGAAGACTACTGATGATTTCTTAATTAAACAGTCCAAGGTAAGTTTACCGGAAATGTTCAGGTAATGTCATACGGCCCATAACAAACCTCCAGCGAATCGGTCAATTTCCATTAAACACATACAAAGAAGCATGAAGCTTGGATCGATGACAAGTTTATTAAGGCCTGCAATCAAATTGGCATATTTAATGGGATTTTTTACCAAGTTACAGGAACCAGATGGAAACAGGTCAGCAAGTGAATGATCAAGAAATGGGTATCGCATTTGGTCTTTTACACAGTTCAGTCAGTTTATTTCCACAGTTATTGCCGAAGTAGGTATGGAGTTTCTATCTTTCAATTCTCAAGTAGCATCCAACCATACAAAACAAGATTGATAAGGAGAAGAAAACGTTAGCCCATATGCACTAAATAAGAAAACACAATCCTAAAGGAAAAAAGATAAGATGAAAGAAATTAAAACACTAAAAGAGCTATAAGCAAGATATATAAACTGGCTACCAAAAGCAGAACAGATAATCAATTTCACAGGGGAAAATCAAAAGTAACATGTATACACGTGCCTTGGAGGAAAAAGAACCACAGAGTTCAGGTGCACGGTACCATCGAGTTGCCACATAATCCTAGACAATGAAGGCGTTAGTCAGCAAATGGTGAGATCTCATTTTGTATAATTTAAACAATAATCAATTTCATAAAACAACGGGAGAAATACAAGCTACACTGCACCACGAAGACACGTACCGTCCAAAAAATAGCAGAAGGGGCATTACTAAATTATACACGAGCAAGCCCAAAATCACATAGTTTCAGTTTGCAGTCAGCGTTAGCAAGAATATTCTTTGGCTTCAAATCACGATGAAAGACATTAGCTGCAGAGAAGTGAAGAAACACACAAATAAAACCGAGCGTCAGCCCCATTTTTAACATAAAGCTAAGAGGATTCTCACTTTCAAATTTGAGGGGATTAGGGTTTGATATAGCGAGGATTTTAAGAACCAGCGTTGGGGAAGACGAAACAGTTGAGGGATTGGGCTGTTGGGTTTGGGTTTCCTCCTGTGTGATAAAACCCATAAATTTCTTAAAGCCCATTTTTCTTTATTTAACCCATTAAGGTTAATTTGTATTATCATCAAAACAAAAATATTTGGTAGTAGCTGCCCTGCGTGAGCAAAGTGTGAGAGAAGGGAGAAGAGTGAGATTTTGCTCTTCCTTCATCCTTCACAAAAAGAGAGATTTTTTTACCCGACTTGTTTTACATTTCCGGCAACTGGAAAGTCGTTCACCATTGGATCGGTCTCATTTTTGGTTTACAGTTTCTAGACATATTGTTCTCCATTCTGAACGGTGGAGATTTGGTTTCGAGGTCTGGAGGTTGAGGTTTTGGATCCAAACGTAGACTGGTCTCAAGGTATTTCTAGAATTGACGAGCTTCACCATATTCTTATTTTGGTCTACCATTCTTTGTCTGATCGGTCTAAATTTTGGTGAGCATGTTCCTTACTCATTGTTCTTTGTTTTGAACGGTGAAGATTAGATTTGGACAGCTGGAACGTTTCCAGAATGTGTTAGAACAAAAGCCTTTGTTGTGATTGCTCTCTTAGTGTAGTTCTCTACTTTGAGTTCTGGCTATATGAGATTGAGCCTTTGATTTCTGGATTTTGTGGCTGTTGATCTCTGTAAGACAGTATTTGTGATAGTGGATTTCATTTGCTTGGACCAAGAGAGGTCCCATGGTTTTTTATCCTTCACACCAAAGGAGTTTTTTCCACGTTAAATAATTATTGTGTTTTGTGATTGGTTTTTGATTTGTGCATTATTGGGGCAACTTGTGATCATTTGGTTTGCTGCCAATTTTTGCTTATTATTACTCCTAATAGATTCATTCAAGTAGGGAGAGATTGATTGATTGATCATTGCATGTGTTATACCCGCTTCCTTCCCAACAAGCCTGCCATTAAAGCCAGAGCCTTAAGCCCTATTTGGCTAGATGTTAATTAATGAAACGAAACATAATGGAATAAAATAGAACGCAACGATTTATAATAAAATGGAATGTAATATAGTGAAAAGTTGTTTGGGAAGGATGGAAAGGTTCATGATGTAATGTAGTGAAATGTTGTTTAGAAGATAGATGGAATGGAATGTAATGTATAATAAATGATTTTTATTCCCCTTATATTAAAATGGTAGTTGCAGGAGGTTTATTATTTTATTATTAATTATATAAAGATATTAGTATTAATTATTTAATATATTTTACTTTATTTTATGTGATTTATATTTAAAAATAATTTATT
>JANIHZ010000208.1:17800145-17811699 GCA_027478365.1 Erythroxylum rufum | reverse complement strand
AATGAAGGCGTTAGTCAGCAAATGGTGAGATCTCATTTTGTATAATTTAAACAATAATCAATTTCATAAAACAACCGGAGAAATACAAGCTACACTGCACCACGAAGACACGTACCGTCCAAAAAATAGCAGAAGGGGCATTACTAAATGATACACGAGCAAGCCCAAAATCACATAGTTTCAGTTTGCAGTCAGCGTTAGCAAGAATATTTTTTGGCTTCAAATCACGATGAAAGACATTAGCTGCAGAGAAGTGAAGAAACACACAAATAAAACCAAGCGTCAGCCCCATTTTTAACATAAAGCTAAGAGAATTCTCACTTTCAAATCAATGCTGCATTTAAATACTCACAAACTCTGTTAAAGCTCAAAGAGATCTAACCTGAATGGATATACTTCAAACCACGAAGAAGCTGGTAGAGGAAAAACTGATGGTGTTCAGGACTGAGATCATCATTCAACTTAATCACTTGATGAAGGTCAGATTCCATCAACTCAAAAACAACATATAAATCTTTAAACTCTCTGGGAGATGGAGGAAGCATTATGTGTTTGATTTCAACAATATCAGGGTGTCTTAAAAGCCTAAGTAACTTAATCTCACGCAGAATACGTGTTGCATCTGAGACATGTTCAAAGATGTTGTCCATCTTCTTAATGGCAACCCTCTCACCAGTGTGAGTGTCCACGGCGGACGCAACCACTCCATAGCTTCCCTTCCCCACTACTTCTTGTATCTCGTACTGGCTCGCCTCCCCATACTCGGAAAAAAACTCCTTGCCAAGCATGGCCTGCAAAAATTAACAAAGCCCAAAAGGAATAAAGGAAAACAAAAGATTAGAAGACCAATCTTAACCTGAAAATTTAGCAAAACGCCATGAGAATATAAACCAAAATCAATCTTTAATCAAAGGATCCAAAACCCATAAAGAAAAAGAAAAGAACAAAAGGTCTATCCCACATAACCCAAGTAATCTCAAGTAACAGAGAGGAGGGAACCAGAGAAAACCTTATTGTTTGGGAGTAAACAACAAGACGAAAAAGCTCGACAATGGGGGAGGTACCGAGGAAAGCCACCAAGAAATTAAGCATAAATAAAGACGCACAAAATTCTTGGTTTAATTGAAACCATTAAAGGTTCATGTGGGCATGGGTGTGGGAGCATTTGTGGTTTATATAGAAGACGGAAGCGGACACGAGATCTTGAAGGTGTCAACTGGGATGTGGTCCGAAACGGACAACAGTAACAAGACTATTATGACATGTCTTGTCGTAGTCTACACTGCCTGGAGACCGTCAGAATAAAAAAACTTAATAAAATAAGGAAGTCAGAGGCATGTGATATTGACGAGACTATTACTCGAAAGGGATAAGGTTGGATTGGGGACGCTGGTGATGAACGCAGGCCGCAGGGTAATAAAAAAAGGCAGCGTGGATGTGTGGTTCAAACCAAAACTAACTTTTCATCTCTCCCCTAAAAATGCGTACTTTTATCTTATCCCCTAATATTCACGGAGCTTTTATTATATAGCAAAGAAAATAGAATGGCAGATACAAGGTTCGCTGAATGAGCCTGTTCGGTTTTCATGAACCAGAACGATAGACAGAGACACAGACCGTGACTCTACTCTGTTTCCATGGGAAGATGATAGCTCATAGCATAGATATGGTGACGATGGTCAGTGTGTTTATGGGATAGACTCATGAAGTAGACGTAATATACGATTTATCTTTGTGAAATATTTTTATAAAAACTATCTTTTGCTTTTTAGTCTCGTTAGATTTTATTTGAGAGTTTAGTCATACTTGCTTTTATGTTACATAATTAGGTGTTGATTACTGGCTTAGTAACAGCTTTATGTTTGTATCAAATTTACTCCTAAAAGATGTATGCTTGACCATGGTACGAAAATTGATTCCTGCCATACAAAAGGATAAATTGGTGCCAATTATATCACTTATAAAAATATAGTTTATAATCATTTTATGAATTATATCGATTATAAAAATATACTTTATAATCACTTTGTATTTCTTAAGTTTATGATCAATCTAAATCCAAATATGAAATTGTATTATACTGGTTGTTTCATTTGACAATTAATCCAAATTTATACACTCTAGATATGTGGTGATAATTTGGTCTTTTATCTCACTATAAGAAGAGACATCCAATTTTTCCGTGTTTGCTTTGAATAAGCTTTATGTTCAACTATGGAGATGATTAATTGAATAAGTTAATATGGAAACATAAGACTTCTGCTTGTAAGAGAGAGAGAGAGCAAGAAAATCATTCTTGTCATCGAAGCAACTAGCTATTTAGCATTGTCGTCTTTTTAGGCTAGAGAATCTTCGAAAAAGCTTTATTGTCTATGTCAATTGGAAAGTGGTCAGAGCTTAGCTGAAAGTTGAATTTTTTAATGTCCTTTTTTACCCCCCAAAATCTCTTTATAACTGGCGTGGTAATGCTTTTTTTTTATTATTATTTGAATTGATTGCTAACATGGCCATAAGAGTGTCTTTTCCTATCAATCTCTTCAATTAGGATAGCACCCAATAATGGTCACTGGCATGTGTCTGTAAAATACGCTAGCCTTTGTCAAGAATCTTTAAAGCACATGAATTATGACAGGCTTGTTTTAAGTAATGTATGGCTTTGGTTTGATTTTTACTATATAGTGGTTGATTCTTTCTTAGCAACTTTGATAAAAGAGATGTATAATCAGCTATATGAGGGATGAAATCTGTCAACAATTTCAAAGAATTGTTGAATTTATTTAATGCTAAGATTTTCATTTGGGAAGTCTAATAGTCCACTAGATATGTGTCAACTAGGCTAATAGAACTTATTCTGGAAATTCATACCCAAAAATTTTATTTGAGTCGTCCCGATATTGTCATTGTGGGCAACTAATTATGGGCTTTGTCATGACTCATTGAAATAATGAAGGGGCAACTTTGAGTCTAAATGACAATACTGTCCATTGATATTGGGAATTAGGAATACAAAAGACTGTCTTGTATCTTTCCTGGGGTAAATTCCCAATTGCCAAAAGCCTGCTTTTAAACTAAACTTGGAGAACATTGTGACTTCTTTGAGACACAGGAATTAAGTACTAATCTTTGGCAGTGGAAACTCATCATCTTATAGGAAAAAATTGAGAGGTTTGTAATCAATTACCAATCTCTTTTTTCCGTGCTTCATTTAACATCTTTTGTTTACATAAAAAACCTAACAAGTCCAATCAGATTTTGTGGGCTTGATCAATCCTTATTGGAGTATAATAGCACATTCCTCTTGTGCTAATTTCAAATTAGGGTTCATAACTAGATGAGTAGCCTTTGTAGGATCGATATCCTTATTCTTTTTGAATGGTAAATTGATGAAGAAGTAAGGATTTTTCTATAAAGGATAGGGATGTGAGAACTGGGCATGGTTCTCAGGACAATATTCCAAAAATTGATCTTGTAGGGCTTCTTATGGAGGTGGTACTTATGTGACTTCAAGCACATTTCTGATATCAGTATAAGCACTAAAATTGGCACGACGTTTAATCCCTATAAGTAGGATCTGTAAGGGAGATGCCTTACAATAGACATCCATGCTAATCAGAATGTCTGGGCCAGGTAGATGACTCCCAAAACTTAGGTCCAAACCACAAAATAAGGGAAGAAGCGGATTCCTATTTTCTTTTTTTTATAAGCCTAATCTTAAAATAATTTCTGTCAACAACAGTGAAATATTCGCCATGAGATATCCATGTTTCAAGTGGTAAAATGTTGGGCTTCATAATACTACAACATGATCCAATGGCCATATACCCGATAGCCTTGATCAGCTTATCATATTTGTCTTGTTATAGTAATTGGATATGGACATAAGGTCGAGGAATAATGAAAGGCCTAGAGTCTACCTTCAAACATTTTTGCTACAACATGTATAACATGTCATCTTTAGTATTGTCAGAAATTAAGGAATCAAAGAATTCATACTCGTCTTTAGAAGAGTCAATTGGAAGAGTGATTTTGACTTTTCATCCTTACTAGATTGTTCTTCAATGAAATCTTTAATGTTTTTATTATTGTAGATAGGCATGATAACCTCAATTGTAATATATTAGTTTGATGATTGTACTATGTAATGTGTTGTACCTGCATTTTATAGAGTATGCTCTATTTATGATATACTAGAGTAATTTAAGCATTTAATTGTATTATTGAGGTTATAATAGATATCACTAAAATACTATAGATGGTTCTAGAGTTGATCGGAAATTTTTTTGAAAACTCTGTAAAGCTACTAAATGAGTCCAAACAAGCTTTAAAAGCCCCAAAATATGCTTTGAAGATTTAGGTGATACTTTTGAATGAAATCTTGACGATTTTGGTGACATTAAATGATTTCTGGATTCAAACCGAAAATTCTTTCGGGCAACCAAAAAGTTATCAAATAATTTCAAAATATGATAAAAAGCTCCAGAATTAGTATCGGAGTCCATAAGAACTGAAACAGGCCAAAACGAAGGTTGTTTGAATAGAATTTGGGTAATCCGAAATTATTAAATTAAAATGCTCTTTTTGGAAAATAATGAGTATTGATGATTTTAAACCCATTTGAAATTTTTAAAAGCACCCAATCAATAAATATTGACCCTAATTAGAGTATTTCATGGTCAATTTGATGATAAGATGGTTATGAAATATTTTCGAGATTTAATCCAGTTAGTTGGTGAATTAAATGCATTAAAGGGCAATTTGGTCTTTTTGTACTCATTAAGGGCAATTTGGTATTTTTACATGATATTAGTGTATTGATGAGTCATTAAAGATGACCTATGAGAAAATGACGTGTGTAATGAGTCATTAGTGATGACAAATAAGAAGGTGACAAGTGTAATCCATTAAATGAGTATAAAAGCAACATTTTGCTTCATTTTTTAACATAGTCGTGAGAGTGGATGGAGAGTGCTATGAGAGTGACATCAAAGAGCCCAAAAACTAAAAGAAAATAAGAGAGAAGCAAGAGTGGAAATGTCGACCATGGATGAAAGAAAGGAAGGAAGAGAGAGAAGAGAGAAAAGAAAAGAGAAAGGAGAAGAGAGGTTCGGCTATGGCCATGGAAAAGTTAACCAAACCATTTTTTATACTCTTCTACCTCCAATCAAGCACCCAATAAAGTTTCATAGCCATTCAAGTGAAGAAGAAGAAAAAAAATGGGTTGGTAAGCTTACTAATCTTGTTGAAAATTTTGATTTGTTGGGTTATAGGTTAGATTTGGTTTTGATGGTGTAAATTGCACCCTTTGATGAGATATCAAGGTTTTATTGCATTGCAAGTAATTGGGAGGAGAAAATCACATGAATCTAGTGTATGGAACCTTGGTCAAACTTGGTCAAAATAAAGTGTTTATTTTGTTATTTGATGATTTAAGATTAATTAATGTCATTAGGAAGTTAGTTTAATGATGAAAGAATGAAAGAAAATTCATGGAAATGATTAGATGAGTTTTAGTCCATGGTTAGGGTTATTAGTGTGATATGATCCAAACTCCTATTTTGATGTTTTATGACGTTTATAGCATGATTTTTGATGCTAATGAAGTAAAAGAAATGAAAAAGAAATGATTTGGAATTGGTTTTGAATGAAATTTGGTTTAGGGTGCATGATTTTGTAAAAATTTGTTAATAAAATTGTCTGGCTTAAATGAGTGTATTAAAATGTCATAGAAGTGAATTTAGATTGGTTTTTAAGTGTTAGAAATCAAATGGAATTTGAATTGGAAGAGTTTATTGTTAAATATGTTAAATTTATGTTTAAGGGCATTTTTGGAATAAAGTATGGTCATGATGTAATGACCAAGTGAATGTGATTAAGGATGGTTATTAAGTGTAATTGTGGCATTGAATTAGTAAATGAAGTGTTATGTTATTATTTGGAAAAAAAAGTAGTATGTAGAGTGTATATAGAAATTAAAGTTGACATGGATTATGGCGTATTTGATTGGAAAATGTGTTAAGGATTTAAATTTTCATATCGAAAAACGAAACCAACTGAACGATTTCAAAGTGGTAAAAAGGAAACTAGCAAGTTGTGAGTGTATTTTAACTGTTTTATATGACTTAATTCTTTTGTAGTTGTGAGTGTATTTTAACTATTTTATATGACTTAATTCTTTGCAAAAGAATTAATGACATGTGAGTGTTCTTTAAACTGATTTTATGAAAATGATTTTTGTGTAAAGGAACTAGCAATCTGTGAGTGTATTTTAATTGTTTTATATGACTAAATTCTTTGCAAAAGAATTGATGACATATGAGTGTTCTTTAAATTGATTTTCTGCAAATGATTTCTATGTATGGAGACTAGCAAGTTGTGAGTGTTATTTAAATTGAGTTTATGCAAATGGTTTTTATTTAATCATGAAATGAATATTTATGTTGAGTCTTATGCAAATGATATTTTACAAGTGAATATTGCTAGCATAAGTTTATGTTTTAGCAATATATTAGTTTTAATTTGAAAGTTAAATTTATATGAATGGGAGTTACATTGAAATAATTCAATTATGAATCCTCCCATACTTGATTTAGAAAATAAGATGAGTTGTAAATGTAAGGGTTGCTTTTGCCTATGGTACACTGCTAGGTTTTATACATGTTATTATACCGACATATTTATATTGTTTAATGTATTATGGATAAGCGATGTAGAACTAGCTTTGTAAATAGTGGTTAATTAGTCATGGGTAAGCAATGTAGAACTAGCTCCGTGACTTGATACGAGTAAGCGATGCAGAACCAACTTTATAACTACCAGTCTATAGCGATTAACCTATTATGGGTAAGCGATGTAGAACTAACTTTGTAACCAGTGGTTAACCAGTCGCAGGTAAGCAATGCAGAACCAACTTTAACTTTATGCGTAGTGTACTATATAGTAGAGGAACTAGTGGTGGGCTATATTGAGTAAGAAAATTTATGACAGTAATAATGTCACCACTATTTATTGTAAAAGTGATTTTAAAGGTACCGTAAGGTACCAATTCTAGTGGTCGGTTTTTTTCAGTATAAAAGTTTTCAAAAAACTTATTGCTACCACTGTTTATTGTTTAAGAAGAAAAGAAAATGGAAAATAGAAACTTATATATTATGAGTTTAATGTCGAAAAGCGTTTTGGAATAGTATTTCAGAAATTTTGAAATTTTGTTTTACGAAATGTTATGTTATTACTAGATTTGATGATGCACGAATAAATTGTTATGTAAATACTTTACCATGGGTTTTATGATTGTATAGGAATATTGCAATTATGTTGTTATAAAAAGTTCAACTTTTTTTATGCTTCACCTCAAGATTAGTTGTATCGTCGGGTGCTGTTGTGCTTGTGTTATTTTGATATGTACATTTGTGTAAAAAATAAATGTTTATAAAGGCTTTTAAACGAAATGCGTGAATATGCTTTAGCTTTTTAAAGTTTAGTTTAGTGAATGTTGAGGATTATTTGTTTGGAGTTGCTTGTGAGTGAACTTGAAGTCCAAAATTTGTAGTTGAGAAATTGATGTGAGTATAGAATGTTAAAGAAGTGCTCTAAAGTTAGCACTTATTGTACAAATTATTTTATGATTAATAAAGGCATTTTTATTATTTAGATTTTCATACATTTATGGATTTGATGTTGATCTTAAATTGATTTAATGAGGTCTTTGTTACAAAATATAGCATGGAGGAAATCGTGATAATGAGATTCCTATAATGTGTAATTATGTTAGTATCTAAACTTTCCCTAGTTATAAGATTAAAGAGATAAGATATCATTAATCCAGATAGGCTAGAACATGTTATACTCCTTGATTAGATTAAGCAGTAGATCTCTTAAGCGATAGATATGAGTTGTTTAGAGTTAATATATGGATGCTTCCTCAGGTTAGTAAGTACATTGGATTGACCTACTATGAGACAATCATATGAATATTCTATTCTAGTGTCAATGATAGTCTCATCATAGCAATGATGCAAGTATCCTTTGATTTAAGGTGCTCAAGGATATTTCGGATACTGATCATTTTCTTTGACTCCATTCATCGGTGCCTTTCAGGGGTTACTCATAGGGTGGTGATTAGGTACAGCTTGAGGTATTCGAAGGTAATTAAGTAGCTAATAAAGGATTCACCACTCCTGATAGAAGGAGATGATACCCACGACCTCTTGTCAGGGCCATTACTCGGGAGCCTCTAGCCAGAGCAGATATGTGTCATAAAGAGAGTCTTCAATGATACATAAAGTAATGAGATCCTCAAGATAAGATCTAATATCACTTGAACTAGATGTGACGTAGTCAGTCTACTGGGAGTTAACACTTTAACCATACTCTGAACCAAGTGGATATAGATGGTGAAAGGACAAGTTGCATGGCAACATTGTGTATGGAAAGGTTCGTAGTCAAACCACTAACTTTCTGATCAATTAGGGGTCATGAAGTATTGCTAGATACCACTCTTGACTTACTTGAATTAAGTGTTAATTCAAGTGGCCAACATAACCGGGAACCTAATGGGTCACACACATAGGAGATCCGAAGGATGAGTAAAATGGTTTTGAATGGTAATTCAAGATATGAGAGAGTGTTTTGGGATTATATTGCGATGTGATCGTGGTAGAAAACGTTGCATGAAATGGATTAGAAACAAGTGTTGTTGGCAAAACTTTCAGTAATGCATTCTATTCATGTTCATTAACTTCCCATAACGTCCATTATTCATGGTCTTTAACTTCCCATAACTTTCATTAATGCATGTTATTCATGACCATTAACTTCCCATAACTCTCCATTAGTGATGGGGGTTATGGAAGGCCAAATGGTATAGATAATAGAGATGATTTTCGTGTATCTTGGGTAAGACACAGGTGAAAGAAAGGTTCTTTCTAACACACACACTCTTTTTCTCTCTAACTCTCACAAGAGTTCTTGTCTTTCCTAGCACAAAGAAAGAATTCTAACCATCTCCTAATGAGGTTTCTTCCTTCTATCTTCATATGAACTTTCATTAGAGACAGTCTACGTTGATCGTTGTGGTTTACGACAACCCAATGCGGAGAAGGTTAAAGAACGAAGGAGATTGTCAGAAAGGTAAGTAAACATCTTACATTTGAATTTTTATTTTCTATATCTATATGCATGAGTAGATATGGTTTTTGAGGTTTTGTTTTATTTGCCGCTACGTATGTTTGATATATATTATGTATGAGATCCATGACCGAAACCTTACAGTGGTATCAGAGCCATCTTGTGCCTTGTTAAATATAGAATACATGACATGTGAAAATTGTTTTCATGGTTGTGACAACTTAGGGTCCTGTAATGTTTTTTTTGAAATTAAATATAGAAAAATGGTTTTCACAATTTTCTTTCACCAATCTGTTCATAATTTGTATGTGAATGATTCGGTGTGATTGAAAATATTTTTAATGTGATTAAATATTTAATTTTGGATCTTCAACAACATGCATGAAATCTGTCTTTCTGTTGGGCATGTGATGTTTATTGGCTAAACTGATGAGGTTACATATGATTTTCATGGAATTTTATTCTGGAAAAATTATGTGAGCATATTTCGGATGTGTTTATGCCTCTGTAATTTTTGTAGAATTATTAAAAATGTTTTAATAATTTTATCAAACATTTTTCCAGATTTGGACAATTTTTCAGAAATTGTGGGATCTGTTTTGTTTGATATTTTTGTATGTTTATATTTCAGTTCCAAAACCTTAAAAAATATTTTTACGTGATAAAAATGTGTTAATATGATGTTTGATGCATGCATAAATGATTTTGCTTGAAATTTGATTTCCAGAAAAATCTTCTAAGTCATATTTGTCGTTTTTGCTGTCTTATTGATATTTCGGTGATCATAATAATTTTTGGGTGATTTCTAAGTTATTTTGATCAACATGAAATGAATTAGAGATGATTGGAATAATGATTTTATTTTTTGAAAATTTTGGAAAATTATAGAAATTAATTTTGAATTAATTTTAGTAAAGCAATAGATTTTCTAGTAAGATTAAAAGAATTGGCATGTGTGACAAAATTGAAGTTGTTTAATTTGGACATCAAATAATTATTTTAAGGTAAATTAATTATGAATTAATTTATGAAATTAGGCATTCATGTTAATTAGATTAATATTAATTCCAAGTGAAATAACATACAATAGTTATTTTACCCAAGTTAGTAAAAGGAAGATATTAAATCTAAGTGTTGGATTAGGCTTAGATCTAAGTGTTGGATTAGGCTTTCATGTTAGGATCCATAAGATATCATAACCAAAATGATGTATTTACATATATGTATTAGAGAATGCATTAGGAGAATGTGTGGGCTTGCATGATGGATGGTTATGGGCTTTGATTGGGTAGTCCATATCATGTCATATAGTTATAGTAACTATGTGTGTGTGTGTGTGTGTGATGAGACCTTAGTCAAACCCCTCACTTAGAATATTAAAACTAATGTCTTCATTTAATATGGTGAGAACTAGAGTCCATTTAAAGTTAGGATTATTGGGTAAACTCAAGCCTGCTTTACACAGATATGTTCGAACCATGAAAATATGATTTCCAAATTAATGAGGTGGTTTTAACTAGAAACGTTAGTTTCTTAGGCAAACTTAAGATCAACGTGGTGAGGAAGAACTCTAAGGGAACTCTCCAATACTTTCCCCTTCCAAGTCATATGATATGGAGATAGTGGCCTCGGAGATAGAAAAACTTCGGGGAGGAGCAAAGGCTTGGACCTTTATACTTGCTAGATTTTTTTAGGATAACTGGCCACCTTTCCTCACACTACATAGATAAAGCTTAAGATTATGGAAAGGAAAAAGGGCTTGAAGAAGTGTTATTAACTAAATATAACTTAGTTCTAATCAAATTTAACACTAAAATGGTACCAAAGGAAGTTCTTGGAGTAAGCCCTTGGCACTTACAAAGCACCTATATTTTTCTCCAACCTTGAAAGTTAGGTATCTCTCTAAATAACATCAAACATGATAATGTTCCTATTTGGATCAAATTTCATGGAGTCCCACTTAAGTCTAATCACCAAAAAGGTTGATCTTTAATGCTAACTATACAGGGAGACTTTGTGTGCATAGATGACGACTCTAAGGAAAAGAGTTTGATTTGTTAGACTTTGCTTGAGTGTGAAACTAAGTAAGGAGCTACCTTAATTTGTACCAATCATGAGGTTAGGAGATGGAAACACACTAGTGGAAGACTCTATCCTCAATATTATGTTAGATATTTTCTTTTCTTTACTTTAATCCTATCTCGAAATCACAATTACAAATATTTATTTATTTATATTAATATCATTTTTTACATATTTCTTATAAATTTGGACAAGAAAATGATTATTTAATTCGCATATAGATATAAACTTAAGAATAATATAAAGTAAATAATATATACATTTATAATAAATAAATTTAATTTCAAATGTTATCTTTACATATTTTAAAAGTTATTATAATAGTTTTCATATGTATGCACTGGGAAGT